>CAJNIZ010012167.1:0-10203 GCA_905231905.1 Symbiodinium pilosum | reverse complement strand
AAACCCTAAACCCTAAGGGCCCATGGCTTCAACCTTTGGCTCATGGAGAATAATTACATGCGAAATTCTTATCCGACCGGGGTCCCCGTTATGCTCCTGAAGCCATATGAACACTGGCATATAATATACAAGCCCATTTGTATACGCACATATGTAGATGTATCCACCCCCCATATATGAGGACTCCGGCAGATCCAGCGCTTGGGAAATTCACCCAAAACGTGCTGTTCAATCAAGCAGAAGATACCGAGTAACCAGCGCCCGAGCCCTCACCAACTTTTGGTGCAGATGCAGCCCGTTCCGGTAAGGCCAAGTTCGTGATGTTACAAGTCAAGACCTTGCGGTACTTCTCCTGGATTTTAGGGTTATATGAGCCACTGTCTAAACTCCTAGTATCCCCCTTTGTAACCCCTATAGTAGTCCCCTATATACTCCCCTATATAACCCCCTTTAAGGAGTTTAGACTATGGCTCAGATAGGGTTGTCTAGGGAAACATGGGCTTAGCGTTTGTGGTTTCAGGTTCGGGGTTTGGGGGGTTTAGGGTTTTCCTAACCCGATTACACATACATAAGCTTATGAATAAGTACCCAGCGTTTAGTAGGTATAGCCAATAGTAGACTGGGTACTTGGGTTTTCAGGTCGGTTTTGGTCCTGGGCCCCTGTTTCCCTAAACAAATGAGCTCTGGCTGCTAGAAGCATTCTTTGGAGACTGCAAAAAAAAGGTGGGAAACCACCCCTTAGCCAGGTCTGGGTCTATGACTTACAGTAGGGCTGCCCCCACATACACCTACCCAAGCCGATCAACTGCGCCACCACACGCTTCATGAAATGGTAGCTTATCATGAGGCAATACCTAAAGAAATGCATCACCCCAATCTAGAACACCAAGCAGGTGAGCCTTGCAGGAAAAAAACCAAAAAAAAATGCATGCCACCTCAAGGGCCCCTAGATAATGGATCATGTAAGGCACTATCTAACTTTCACAGAGCTGAAGGGATATCATACTTGGAGTTATACGATTTTGGGGAGGCTTCTACCCTACGCCCAGACGGCTAAAGGCACATGCTTAGCGATGCTTGGGTCCTGCCATTCCATTATAGACCAATAGCCCTGTATCAGATGGAACATAATAGTGGAACCTGATACCCTTCAACTTCAACCCCCAGGCATTCCCCGGTACCGAAATCCGAGCCCTAAACCCTAAGCCCTAAACTACACAAAGCAGGCAGGTCGCACGAAGTTTCGTTTCGCCGTACACCGCCCTGAAAAGATCTCCCCGGGTGGATCGATGTGAGACCCGTCTGGCCGCCTAACCCAGTTGAGCTTTAGGATTTTATGGTTTATATCGGGATATATAGGGGATATATAGAGGATATATAGGGGTTATATAGGGTTTAGGTTAGGGTGTTTGGGATTTGGGCCTATTCACAAGTTTCAGTGATGAGTGTGCAATAACTAAAGCAAGAAGGACATCTTTCAAGTCTCCCAAAGGCACTGGCATCGGCGCATCAGCGGGAGCGCTAGCGACGACCCGCTTCAGCCGATTTTCCATTTCGAGCATCCCTCTTTCAACTTTGGCAACAAGTCCATCCAGTAAGCCAGTCATCCTTGGGTGTTCAGTAGCGAGGGTTTAGGGTTTAGGGTGATCTGTAGGGAATTCCGATCGCTGATTCCTTACCTGGACGCCCCACATATTTCTCATTGTCCCGAAATCCTTGCGTGCCTAGGACCTAGAGGACCCCACCGTTCGGAGGAATTTTTTCAGATCTAAAAAGACACTGACCAAAATAACAAGGTAACCTCCACGTGGGTAGTTCTGAGGTGGGTACCCTTTAAGGAGGCCTGTAAAGAACTGTATATAGCCCCCATGCCCTTACACGAGCCGTCTAGGAGCCTTGTATTGGGGTACACACCTGGTAACAACCCACTTGGGGCGTCCTTGAAAAAACTTCAGGTTGTCACCCTGAACCCTACTTACCCTAAACCCTAAACCTTTTCCCTATACTGACTGGACAGATAAGTGACTCGGAATCTGATCGTGTAGGGACGTCCTGCTGCCCGCGCCCCGGAAAGGCATGCAAACCACTACCCTACCTCCCTGGAGCCAAGATAGAATCCCTGATTGCCTCTTTGGGCTCCATGTTTCCATGTTCATGAGAGTGGATGGCCACGATGCCTATAACTGACATTGATTGAAGCTCCACAATGTTTCTGTGCTTCTGCAAAGGCATGCCCCACCGTCCCAAGATGCTAAACTTCCTGCATCTGCTACCCTGCATGCCGACGATAGATCCCCTGCTCCTACATTCTTCATCTTAAGCCTGCACATGCCTCTACGTCTACCTGCCCCCATCGGAATCCCCTTACCCCTGGCACTCAAAAGTTCCGTATGGCAATCAAATAGAGATGATGGTAGTCAAATGTGATATTACCGAAGATCAGACCGGGCCTCCAATATCAGGAGTATTGGACTTGTCCACCGCAGCAATCACAACCATGAAGCACAACCCAGAAGCTATTCATCTCAACTCCAAAGGCCGTCCTCAAATCTGAACACAATAATCCTTAAGGCTAGAACGTGTTAGACTGTCCTTGTGATCGCTCGTCATGGCTGCCGATCCCGTGGTCGTCTGTCTAGACGGCATGTGCGTTGTCCTCTATTGTTTACCCCCCTATCCAAAGCAGGCCTTTCACGACACCAGCCGCAAAGCAACGCAAAAGCAAAACGCAATGCCATGGGAATTTTCTTAGAGGACCAAACCCCCAACACCAATCCTATATAACCCCAATATACTACCCTATTATATTAATTTCCATTTTCTTTTCCATTATCCCTATATAACCCCAATATACTACCCTATCATATATATAGCATTGAGCTCCCAGGGCTCAACTGCCCCAATGTTGAGGCTTAGGTCTTAACTTGGTTATAAGTACTATAAGGTGAAAGATTTTCAATGGTGCTTCAAAAACCTTTATCCCGCAACATTTAGGTGCATGGACCCTAAACCCTCAACCTTAAATCCTGAACCCTAAACCTTAAACTCTGAACCCTAAACCCTAAACCCTAAACCTGAAGCCCTAAGCCCTAAACCCTAAACCACCCTAAACTCTGAACCCTAAACCCTAACCGGGGTCATCATGTTGGGTGCGGTGCAGATAGCCGGCTGTTCAACGACAAGCTCGGGGGCGATGGAAAAACCACCTTGGCCAAGGTTTGGGGATTTAGGGTTTAGGGTTTAGGGATTTAGGGTTTAGGGTTTAGGGGTTTAGGGGTTTAGGGTTTAGGGTTAATCCTATAGGAGGGCTTTCCAACATTTATCTGTTTGGGGGGGGGGTCCCTTTTACAAGGATAGTAATCTTTATGGGTCTATATTGGAGTCCGTATATTTATGGAATCCACACATTTAATCCCCTCCCCCTAATAGTAAACCCGTCCCCACCCGCCCTAATATTAAATACCACATTGTATATTATATTATACCACATGATTCATAATGAAAGTATTTGATATTAGCAGGGGTGGAGGGGAGTAATTCTAGGGGGAGGGGATTAGAGGGTTGATAAGTCTACGATGGGGACTGGAGCTGTGGAGGTTCAGGTCTGGAACCCTTTTTGAACTTCGCGGGCAAAAAAGCAGCCCTCCCTCAAACAAACCTTACATAAGCTTCGTATGAACGCACCGTATTGCAGGGCTCTCTTGGGTTTCCAGAATTGTTTGGAGAAGGAGAACCCCCAACTCCCCAGCCCAAGACAAAACCGACCCATCAACCCGGCTCTGGGGGAAGGCAAGGGTTTAATTAAGATTCAGCTACTAAGCCCTATGGTGAAGGATACTACCAGCTGGATAAGTGTTGTAGTTTCAGTGACAAGCAAAGGGCAAACAGGCTTTGGAGATTCGGTCGCCAACCTCTGGAACATGTGCCCACCTCACATTCATCCTACTACTAGGAAAGCAGCAGCAATGCATGGGACGCACCGGCCCTAAGGGCAGCCGGTATACAAACTGGCATCGAAGGACCTGCAACGAGAAATTACAACGCTTATCAGGTGGGTACCTTCGAAGGATGCCTGTGTAGACCCTCTAGAACCCTTTTGCCCCAGCACGGGGCTCTAACAAGATCTTTGGGGGTTACCTCCTGGTAACTTCTTATTGCTTCCGTGACTTCATGATCTTGTTGCAGCTACGACTCATGCTGCTACTACTGGCACCACTTACTTCTCGCATTCGTAGTATTACTTTCTCTACCCACCCATATATAACCCTATCTAGCCCTATAGAACCCTATATACCCCTAGAGAACCCTATATATCCCTGTAGAACCCCATATAACCCCAACATAACCCCCTTGAAATGTCCTTGATTTTTGGCCGTCTGGCCTTCACCCCCGGTGGCCCATGCCGTAGGGCTTTGGGAAGCTGGATCTAGGCTGAGGCTGGTCGTTGGCCACGAAGGTACCTGGATCACTTGGGGGCTGCTCAAACCCTACTGTCGCTAATACTTCACGCTCTTTTAAGCTACAGGAACCTTCAATAATTTTCCTAAAGGACCTTTAGATCAACCTCCATATACCCCTCATCCCCCAAAAAGCACTACATAATCCCATCTGTGGGTAATTATCCCCTAGACTGGGCCCGCTAAACCCTAAACCCTGAACCCTATAAACCCTAGACCCTGGACCCCTGAACTGAACTCTACAACTTCAACCCTAAATCTAGGGCTGTCGGAGTCTAATTTCTGGGGGCTTCGAACCCTGGGCACCCTTGCAGTATGATGATTCTGTGGGCGGTGTCGCTGTATTAAAGGTGCTACAGGAGTTTCGTAGGGATATGTAAAGGCATACCGTGTCCCTGGTTGCGGGCCCCTAGAATCCGGCAATGTCTTCTTGACCCACCTGGAGCCAGGGAAGTAGGGTATATGATTCAGGATTTTGGGCTCTAGGGGCGTGGATGTGGTCAGGAGTAGAAAGTAAATTGACATGATGGAGAATCAACTGGACAAAGCCCCTGCACTATCAAATGGAAAATGCAGTTTTCTAGAGATTTGACAAATCGTTAGATGACCGCATTTTCCATTTTATAGACGGAGCTCAATAGTAAGTTCCCGTAATAAAAAGTACCCATGTTTTCCACCGTAATTAATGTTTAAGAAGTTGACAATAAAGTATTTCCGCCAGGCCAGGAAAGTCCGGAAGACTAGTGTTCGAAGCCCGTAAACCTACAAACAAGTTCAACCAGCAATAATGACAGGATGACGAGAACAAAGCTCCGCGCCAGAGAAATCCTGAGAACATCCCAAATTTATTGATTTCCTTCTACTTGTACTACCAGCACCACAGCCCGTACTACTTAGTCCTACCGCGCCCCACGGCTCATTATTGCAATCCCACCCCTCCATAGCCATAGGCCAAACACGCAATTATATTCGTACTGTGGTAATATTGATTAGAACTCACCCTTAAGGCAAAACCAGAAAGCTCAATCCTGCACCCGAAGTCCCTAGCCCTAAAACCAAAAGCCCCCAACCAGACGGGACCAGGAGCCTTTTCTCTCACAGCATCCACGGTCTCGGCCACTCTCTCAATGCGCTGTGATAAATCATGGAAACACTGCCTAAGCTTCCAAATGAGCTGCTTGAGGTCAGTCGGGCGCAGGGAGTCCAACTACCCGAATACTGAGGGTTTGGGTTCAGCCATCTACCATTATCTGGGCCATTTGCGCATGTATAAAAACATAGGAGGTGTACATGGGTTGCTCGGACATGGAGATTTACGGCAGCGGCTGCCGAATATTTACGTCTTGAAGTGTCAGTGGCCGCAAGTCAAGAAGACTAAAGCACGGGCCGCCTGAAAAGGGCGGGGCATAAGCTTGACAACAATCCAGGCATTCATTCTCCGTCAGCTGGAGTCCGTGATTGGAGCCAAACACTTACAGTCTTGGGATGGACGGTTGGAATCCCCCTCCCCTGGAACCCCAAGCCCCACGCAACCTTGAAATGGTTCAGAGTTTAGGGTGTGGTCTTACTGTTCTAGTGAAGATTGCCCAGTCCATCTTCTGGGGTCGGACTGTTTACCATCAGACTGAAGCTTGAGAGGGGGTATAAGGCATAGAAATACCCACATCTTAGCTTCTCCTGATTCAACCTTCCCACCTGATTTGTGAAGCCCCGTGACCAAATGCACCTAGAGCCCTGAACCGGTCGCCTTAGAGAGTTGGCGAACTTAGAAAGTCTCACTTATAAACCCTAGAAGACGCAGAACATCCTCAGTATTTGTCTACTTACGAAGTCTCCCTGGCCATTCAAGTAGTTATACTTGAGGTCATAGTTGCTGCGAGAGGTTATACAGGTCCTCCTGCAGCTGCATGGTTTGCAGCAGGTTATACTTGATGAACCTGACGCAGTGAAGTGTCTAGGGCCGAGAGTTTGGGGTTTAGGGCTTAAGCTGTTCCATAAAGAAAACTAAAACTTTACACCCAATGTCCTGAAGGGTTTAGACCCAGCTAAGCTAGGTGGTTCCTTCCCACCACAGTACAGGTACTAGTGATACTTGAGTGGGCACTAGCCATAGGAAAACTCGCCCTAGCAACCGAATGCTAAACACTTCATTGAGTAACCCACGTATGTACATCGCATATAGACATATTAGCATGCATGTATATGCATAAATCGTATATACACATATCTCCATCTGCGCACAAACCAACGACCCTATAACCCTAAACCTCCGTACCGCAAAACCATGAACCCCTGAAGTCGAAACCGAGACCCTAAACCACAGACACCAAATCGCTAAACTCTATTAGAGGGAGGCGTTGGGTCTGCTAGAGTGGGTGACTCGCGTCCATCTCACTCAAAGTAATACAGCACCCTGTAAGCGCTGCCTATGATATAAGGGCGAATGAAAGTAATGACATTTTCTAAAACTTCTACGTTACCTTCTGGGACCCCGGAGTTTCATATGGTTTGGGGAAGACATCTGATGGCTATAGAGCCAACATGGGGGTGTAGTAGATGATTTGAGGGTCCCTCAAGGTTGTAGCTCCACCATCTAGAGGAAGCTGCCAGCAAGCCGAGCTGATGCACGGAAATCCTACTCATTGAACCCTGGATGAACTATAGTAAAACCTCCTACTTAGTATCCCCCTTAATAGCCCCGATGATGCTACCCTAAATAATCCCTGTTTAGGAGTTTGGACTATATCTCAGATTATGCCCTTGTAGAAGCTGTAAACCCTACTTCCCCTGAGAGGGACCCTTACTTCTGGCTACAACCAAGAAGCTTTGGATCGTGATATCCCTTCTCCGTGAGACATTGCTGACCCTCTTGTTGCTTTTGCCACTATGGTACCCTTACATATTGGTAAAGTAATTCTGGATAGGGAACCTGTTTCATATTTTTGGGAGGTGAGTACTTTGGAGATCTGGGGCAAGCATGAGCTACTTCAAAACTGTGTAACTTCACGAACCTAGGAAAAGTCGACTTCTGCCACTTGCTGAATATGTTACAGCTATCCTGATTCTCCAGGTCGGCCCTTATTATCCCTAATTCAACTCAATGCCCGCGAAGGTTGCCTGCATGTCGACTGGTGCTAAGGCTAGGGCCTAGAGAGGGTACAAAATACGCGATGTTGGGGGACGGTGCTTTGTACTAAAAGCAGTTTCGCACTTATAGGCTATGTGAACTTAGGCCTGCGGCGAAGTCACCCGAACCTTAATCTCCAAACGTTCAACTATGTTCAACTCAACATCGGACGCGTTTACGTCTGGGGTGCACGTTTCTGAAAATATAATGCTACTACACTTGCGATCTTGGGAGGCTATGATAAAGTGCATGCTGTACACAAACCAAACAAAAAACAGCCTAAACTCCCATGGTACTAATGTAGCCTCTCATGTGTCACTAAACCCTAGCCATTCCTGCTCCCCAATTGCCATCAGGGCTTAGGCTTTAGAATACATTTTAGACTTACATGATTTCCAGAAAGGTCCTTGAGATCCCCCATATTTTCCAGCCAAGTCACCTGGGAGCGGTCTTGGAGTCGTGGACCCATCCTTGGCTTTAACAAAAGGATTTGGGCTCTCTAATAATTACTGATATTGGAGAACCGAATGGAAGTTCAAATGGAGAAGCTCGGAACCTCAATCCTAAACCCTAAACTGCGTGGCAGAGATTGCTATTAGGTATTGCTGGGATTCTTGCAACCCCATCCTGTATAATAAGAACCCTATGAAGAGACATCTAGCATCCCCATGGGACTTCATAACCCGCTAATAATACTCCCCCATATAATCTTCCAGGGTATATAGGGTTCAGGGTTTAATAACCCCTGTACTGAAAGGGGGGCGGGGTGGGGTTCATGGTAGAATTACGTTTGCACGTTCTCCTAGTGTGCATGGCTCGCCGTGCGTGCAGCTGAAAGGGAGGAGGGCGCTCTTCTCCGATGGCGCGCAAACGCGGTTGCAAGCTGCCATGGACTTGCAAATCTCTGGCTTTCAAGTTTCTCATCGCTAGCAGACATGTTCCTTCACGCTCTCTCTCTCTCGCTCTCTCTCTCTGCCAATGGGCTGAGTTTTGTCAATGGGACCCAGGCTATTGACTGTGCGTGGCACAAGAAGACGGATCAACGTACTTGGGGGCATAGACGGAGACCCCTCTTCTCGGAAACCATGCTGTGACTTCTCGAAGCTCCTACGTCCTAAGCTGCCTACGGACATCCGACCCAACCCTGAAGCATAAACCCTAAATCCTAGACTCTCTAAACCCTAGAAACCTTATGAACGTTAACGAGAATCTTTCAGAATCCTAACTGATTAGAGTAGGTCTTTGACCTGGACACGCCGTACAATAATGCTTCTATAAGGATAAGCCCTGAACCCTAAACCAAGGACTATATTGTTCTTCATGTTTCCTAAATCCTACCCTAAACCCTAAACCCATAGTCCGAAGCTTCTAGGTTTCTAAATAACAGGAACAGGAATAATAGTACTAGTAGTAGCAGTTGAAATAAAATACTACTAATGATCATAATAATAATACTCATAATGATAGAAGAGTAACCCTAAACCCTCGACCCTCAGTAGTAGTGACAACTGCTGTAGCCTAGGCTCTGGAGAGAGGTCCGATGAACTCAGCGGCTTCGATAGTTCCGCTCCTGTCAACGTCGATCATGAGGAACCTCAGGGATTAGCTGGGTTTAACGTTGAAGGTATTTTGCTGGGCTGCGGTTGAGGAACTTAGATCAAGTTACCATAGGAAATAGGCTTTAAGCTACCATAGTAGATATAGGCAAATAGAAGGGTTTGGTTTCTGTAGGATAGTAACCTATTTTAAGTTCCTTAACAGCAACCCAGTTTAGTACGCAAGGCTTACTGGGGGTTAGTGGGGAATATGGGTCCCTATCACCCACCAGTGAAATAAGGCAACTGCAGGCCTAGGAGTTTGGGGTGTACGTGGGGCGAAGGCTTGTAGAGCTACGGGATGGAAATCTAGAGTATCTGGAGTTTGCACGGCTGATGGGCCTGCCAAAGCGGACCACCTTGCAAAACAAGCCAAACCCTAAACCCTAAACCCTTATTTTCTCCTGGTCTGTTCAAGCCCTCTTGTAAATAGCCGGCATGCTTTCTTGGCCCAGGAAAAGCTGATCTTGGCTATGTCCCTAAACCCAAATTCAACCCTCCTTGGACCGGACCTTGCAGTTAGGGCTTAGGATATGGACAGTGGTCAAAATTATGGTCCCTTTTTGGGTACCCTAAATATTAGGTGCCATATTATAATAGGGACCCAAAAAGGGACCATAATTCTGACAACCACCCATATGTCACGCAGTCTTGGAGGTGCTTGAAAGCTTGAACTGCTGTTCGCATGCCAGGGCTTTGGGGCTTTCCCAAAATTGCGGGTACCGTTTTGGGGATCTGGGACAAGGCTTTTTGTATTTTGGGGTCTATGCTGGGGTCCCCCTATGTAGGGAAAGTACCACTTGGAGGAAACTTTGTTATAGCCTTGCTCTTTTTCGCTGACTCGTGTAGGCACTGGCGTGTGGAACAAAGCGGCTTAACAATCGGCTGCTGAAAGCTTTTCTGCAAATTTCATTGCTGCGGGCATTGATGTTCATGTGAGCTATAGTCGAAACTCCTAGTATCCCCCTTAGTAACCCTCATAGTAGTCCCCTATATAATCCCCTACTTGAAGGATCGTGCTGTT
>CAJNIZ010012160.1:0-10215 GCA_905231905.1 Symbiodinium pilosum | reverse complement strand
CATGCTCTCCAAAACAAAAACTTGGCTACAGCGGTTGCATGTGCTGGCTTATCTCAACATTGGGCGTTGGCATGGAGTCTGCCATGCCATGCACATACCGCTTTACCCAAGAAGGAATTCCAAAAAAACAAAACTTCACTGAAGCTTCGCTCAGCAAGAAACCGCCTGCAACAAATCCCCCGTTACATTAAGCCTGTACTGCGGCCTGATGATACTGAGGCACCTCATCGGTGCACCTCGTAGAATCCGCATCACCGATCTACCCAACAAAGATCCGAAGTCCTATAGTCCACCTTAAGTATATATAGGGATAATGGAAAAGAAAATGGACACTACTATAGTATCATAGGGTATATATTGGGGTTATAGTACCCCTTATGTAGATAGAATATGGCTTTGGGTACATTAGAATAAGATCCCCATATACCCCATATTCTATCTACTTGAGGGGGACTGTAGAGTCTAGGGTTTCGTCCTTGTGGAAAACTGAACTGTGTCTCCTTAGGTACTTTAGTTTCTAGTATAGTATAACCCTACAGAACTAGTAACAGTAGTATCTTTATCCTAGGTGTGGGTTTTACGGGATTGAACCCCCCTGAAACCCCCAAACCCTTTAAAACCCTGCGAATCCCAAATTCTACTTTAAGGCAAACAGCGCTCCACAAAAGCCCGGCAGAGCGCTTCGAGGGTGTAGATGCCGAGCAGTGCGATGTTTACCTTGTCTTCTACTCGGGGGTTCAGGGCAATTACAACCCAATGCTAGAATTGTATAACTCCATAACCCAGTTTTAAGTTGGCTATATGATGATACTTGGTTATAGGCACCAGCTAAACTTGAGCCATGATTTCCTTGAACCTCCATATGAGCGCCGGCTTCTATTTATTACCTGGGCCTCATGCGGCATTTCTAATCCACGGCCCCTCATCTCGTTCGCCTTATAATTCATCTTATATTGTACCTTGACAAAATCACTTCTCTCGTTCGCCATGTCGGAATATGCACTGGGCTCTTATTGCAAAGGAAACTGTGGCCTATCTCGTTCAATGCGCGGCCCCTATCTCGTTCCCAGAGGCACGCTGACCCCAGATGCAAAAATACCAACGCGCCTAGCCTTCTACTCTCCTACATAAATAAATGCGGCTGCTCATATAGCTGGTGCAAAGAAGGAAGTGGAGAGGTAACAAATCCTGGCACGCCTGCCCAAAAACACTGCACAATTCCCGCGTGGGCTTAGGGTTTACTTAGCCCACATTACCCTAGGGAGAAAAAAGGATCCTTTCTTCATAAATATAGGGAATCTCATACACCAACCAATATAAAGGATCCCTGACATTGATCCGATTTAGGGGTATGTCTCAAAGCTCGGGTTCTAGCGCTTCGTGCTTCTTAGACATAACCTCAAATCACCCAAGTTGGATGGATCCTCCCTTCACTACCCACCAACCCCCCACATGAAAGGCATACGCTTGAATTGCACGGAAGTAACCAAGCCCCACTACCATGTACAATCCTGGATTCTCATCACCAATCCACTCCATTTCAAAAAGCACCCCAGGCCATCCCCGCTATTGCAGAATGGGGAGTACGTAATCATGCCAACCCTTTTTGAACCAGGATTTTCTGGTGCGACCACCCAGTTTTCAATGTAATTTCCATGTTCTCTTCCTCTTGATCGTCCACTACTAGCTGAATCCCAAATCCCTCAATCATAGAATCTCAGGCCCAAAACCCTAACCCATAAACACTCAGCCCAAACCGGGCCCAAACTCCTAAACCCTTAACTCTAAACCCTAAACCCAAATCCCCCAAACCCATAGCTCCAGCAGGACACCACACGCAGCCACACAAGAAGCTCGCTGCGCATCGGGCAAGCGTCGAAGTTGCCCAGGTAATCTGGGTAGCCTGGGATCCCAACACCAAGGTTTACCTGGTGGGACCCTAGAATTCTGTCCGTTTAAACTGCGTATATAAGACTGTTGGATGTTGCCACTTTCAGGGTTTAAGGCTTAGGCCGTAGGATCGATGGGCTTGGGGTCTAGCGTTTTGGGGCTTAGGGAAAATGGGAGATTGAACACTGTGGCTTTCCACGGGTATTGACGGAGACATCACGTTCGGAGAGTGTGAGTCTAATCCAACTCCCAGAAGAAGAAGTGAAGCGGTTGTAGAGTAATTTGTATGGGACGTGCCAATGTGTAATTGCGCTCGGCAGTTTCGGGTGGCATTTCCTTACATGTTAGACCGCAAGCCCTAAACCTAAAACGCGAATCCTGGAGTCAGGTGGTCAGGCACTTGAGGGCAGCTTCCGGCAATAAGGATTTTACAGGTGACCAGGTTTGAGCACAGGAGCTGCGGGATACAATTTTGGTGGCCAAACCAGATAAAGCGTCCGGCAAAACACAGCATCGCCCTTCACCCTAACCGCATAGACTAATTCTTCAACCCTACAGCCTGAAAACCTAAACCCTAAACCCTGAAAACCCTTCACCCTAAACCCTGAAAACCTTCACCCTAAACCCTAAAACCGGAAAGCCTTGACCCTAAACCAACCCTGGCTCGCAAACTCAGCAGCATTTAGCATCCTGGTTGGACTCGAAGACGATGAAGCCGAAGTTGATCAGAATCACCTGGGCAACCTACCGTATAATGAGTGTCTAGGTTTTAGGTCTAAAGCTTAAGAAATCTTATGGCGCTTCAAGGCAGGGATACCGGGGGAGGGAACATTGGGCCTTGGCTCTTTCGGGCGGTTCGGGGGCTGGGGACTTGCCTCGACCTTGGGCCCTAGTGTATAGGGTTATATAGGGGTATATGGGGGTTATATAGCGTTTGCTTTCTGATACAACTTCAGTTACCCGGAGTAGGGAGTGGCATAAGGCTGACACAGGCAGAGTAGACTACATGAGCTGTAGTCTGAACTTCTAGTATCTGCATTAATAAGCCCTATACTACTCCCAAATATCATCCCTATATAAGCCCCATTTAAGGAGTTTAGATCATAAATTCCGGGTATGTTGGCTGCTGGCGTACGCTCCTGAAAGAACTACCCTGCACCATGACAAGAGATGCTCATGAAAGGTTCCTGGTGGACCACAAGTACAGGCCCAAAACAGCAGCAGCAGCAGCAGCAGCAGCAGCAGCAGTAAGGCTGTGTGACATCCCTATTGCGACTGACCAATCTGCCTCGCCCCGCCCGGTTACTGTATGATGCTACAATATTCACCTCAAGGGGCCCCGACATAGTTGCCACCCACTAACCCTTGGTGGCTGGCGGCCTAGCCCAAAACCTACCCAGCACTTTACCCGAACATGCCTCCCTCCCCGTATCCTTCAAAGTCAGCACGTCTTACTCCAAATTCAGAAACGCAAGTGCCCAAATGGTACATGTTTAGGTCTAATAAGCCCGATAGCTGTGTAAGACACCATTTCGGGCCAAAGAACTTACCTTTTGCGCTACTGCCGATACGGCCTTAGTGCAATACCACAACGTCATGCAAGACTTCAGCCGGTGGACCCTGAGGGCAACGCAAACCCTAAACCCCACATTGAGCCACTGAGTGCCACAAAGTTGCCAGGCCCATGCAGCTTTCAAAGGCCTGCGACAGTACCACCTCGAAGGGATTATGTTGGGGAATGGAAAAAGTGGAAACTACCACATCAGTTACTTACTGGTTCTTGGTGGGGGAAGTGGCAACATAATCCCTACATAAACCCCTATGTAACATACTCCCATATTCATATGTTTTATTTGCTTTCCATTATCCCTATAAAGCTCTCGGTTTTCCTATGTTATACGATTATGTTGCCAACAAGCGGTCGTTCTGCAGAAGCCTACTTATCCTTGAACCGGTCCCCTTAAAGCGGTTATAGGGGCAGATCTATACATACTTACGAGCATGTTAACTATGTTTTCATCTATATGTGTGTGTTTGCTTATTGACAAACTTCTGGAAACGGGGATGGATATAGGTGTTGAAGGGTTTGTGGTTTAGGGCTTCGAATAATGGAGAACCAAGTGGAAAAGTACGAGGAATATGAAATGGAAAGTGGTTTTGCACGGAGGTTACCTCAAAGAGCCTAGTCTGGAGCAGCGCTAAACCCTACACCCTGGACCCCTGTTGCCTAGTGGCGGACGAGTGGATCTCTATGACAACGCTGATGTAGTCATAGGAAACCCTAGATTACTCCCCTGCTCCTCCAAAGTTCATTCAAATTGGTTACCTGTTGGGGGCCCTGCTTATGGAAACTACCAATGCTACAGCAAGAAGTCCGATAGCTTAGGAGGACCCCCTACTCTGCAATGGTGGTAGAATGGGAATATAAGAGGACCCTAATTTAGTCACCATTAGCCGTTATAGTCACTATTACTGGTTGGGGGGTCCACCTAACCGATACCCTGGAACCCCAAACTGCTTCCTCCCTGAAGACCCAATCAGCGAACAAAACACCACACCAGCCAAACGCTTTGTCCGCAAGGGTTTAGGGTTTAGGGCAGAACCTAAGCAGTAGCTCTACACCCTTAGCACCCATCCCCAGAACCTAACACCCAGGTCCTTACCACAAGGATCCATGTAGGTATAACAGCATACACCTATGGCTCGAAATCGCTCCCGCATGGATACTTAGGGCCCAAAGTATAAAGATATGCATACATACATACATACATACATACATACATACATAATTATATGAATACATACATATGTGTATATATATATACGCACACAGATATACATGTATTTATACACGCACGCTGGAAAGCTACACCCTAAACCCTTGGCCTAAGCCCTACGCCCAATCCTCTTTTGGCAATTCCGAATGGGATCACCTCGGAAGCCCGAGAACCACACTAAACCGTCTCAAGCGTACGAGAAGCCACCAAATGTTATGTCATTGCAAAACTACCCTTTACACCCCTTCTAGCCTGAATTGTGAGCTTCTATACTAAACCAGAAAGAGGTAATGTACTACTTCTCGACTTTTATAGCCAAACCCCTCAGGCCCTGACCTCCAAATCCCAAAGGCTTTAGCCCTAGACCATCAATCCCTTAGCCCGAACCCCGAACCTAAACCCTCTAGCCCTGAAAACTTAAAGTCAAAATCGGTCCCCCTCACATCCGACGCCTTTGCCGCTCGAATCCGCCAAGCAGACCAGCACACTTCCCCGGCTGAATCCAGCCAGGGTTTTGTCTCATCCTGCTGTTCGTTGCTTGACTTACTGGCGCCTAAGGGAGAGTGGGGCATAATAATCCCTAAATAATTCCCATATATACCCGCCATAATGGTACCCATATTCACTCCCCCTCCCCTTAAGCACCAGCAGGTTGAGGGTGGAGAGAGGGATGGACATCATTTCAAGGATGGAGAAGCATCTGGAAAAAAGCATATCGACTAAGAACATGGAATCTGTCATAATGTGGATCTATATGTCTGCACTTATGTAGAGACTGCACATATGTAGAGACAAAGCATACGTATGGTTGAGGGTTTGGTCTCGTCGCTGGCTGTTCAGAGGGTTTGCTTCTGTAGGGAGAGCGACAGAGATTCACAGAGAAAAAGAGAGAGAGAGAGAGAGAGAGAGATAGAGAGAGGAGGAGAGAGAGAAAGACAGAGAGAGAGAGGGGAAGGAGAGAGACAGAGAGAGATCATGTGCATATGTACATATTATGTGTGTGCGCGCATCTGCGATTAAATGAATACATCTGCATGTACATGCGTACATGTAGTGCCCACATGTGGTGCTGGGTTGCTTGGTCCATGGAGATTCAGGTCTTGCTCTGGCTTTGATCATGGGGCGTGGGGCTCAGATTCATCTACTCTGTGTCACATGTGTTTACGCAACTGTGCTTCAGCATGCTTCTGACCAGAAATAAAAACAGAAAGATGCCAGAACAGCCGCGCATCATTCTTGTACCTAAGCTCCAGCACCCATCATGGATGCAACTTGATCTGTTTCATGACAAGGCGTTCGGGCTGCGCTACGAACCCTGAACCTTAAACCCAGGCGTAGTGAACTAGAGGAAAGATGACTGCAGTTGAACAACTCATGGCGTGGAGGTTTTCTTTGTACCTGCAAGGTTTGTGCTCTTGGTTTTGGGCTCGGAAAACCCTGAAGCATAGGCCGTAATGCGGGTATTCGGGACCAAACTGAAGGGTACAACTCTGAATGGTACAAACGGTAAGTCCTTAGTCATGGCCCCTACACGCCAAGCACTACTTCACGCATGGGGCAACTGACAGCTCGTAGTGACTTCGGGAATCTTGTTGACAAGGTGCGGGTGTCAAAAGCAGGTTGTCGAGCTGTGGGTTAGAAGTTTCAGCCCAAAGGGGTCCATTCCATGTAGGTATACAGCATTCACTTGAGGCCCAAAATCTTTCCCAAATGACTGCACGTATATGCTACACAGCTACATGGACCCTTTGGGTAGTACTTAGCTGCATGCAGATGTCTTTGCGTAGCATTCTCTCATACAAGAGCCTGGTTGACCACAGATCCCACAATTTCTGTAGATCCCGGCACATTTTTGCACTACAGACTCCCAGTGTGTGGTTCTCTCTAGTTATGGTTACTGTGAGCTCGAAGCCCGCAAACCCTAAAGCCCTGGATGCAGTCTACATAAACCCCAGTCCAGCTCCTGCCTAGTCTCTTTATAATGATTCTCCGCATAGATCCTCGTATGATCTCTGGATCCGAAAACCATCAAACTCCAAATCACAGGTGTACAGGGCAAAATGCAGGTACACAGATTACGAAACACACTTGTTATATTCAAACATTATGCAAATAATATGAACCATCATTTTTGCCATCATCATCATCCCAGGATAAACCTTTCTATGTCAACATGGCATTACCTGGTGATGACTTGGCTTCGCCCTACCTATTGCCCAGCTGCCGTATGCTCTGCAGCTTCTGCAGGGTGTGATGCAGCTTTTGCTGCCGGCTGGACAAGCGCTTCTGCTGACCCATCCAGGAGAGCTGCGTGGTGACCTGAGACGAAAGGTACTTGGACTAGAAAAGAGCACGACAATGACGCGGTTATTAGGGTTTAGGGTTTAGGGGATAGCATGTGTGTATATATGTATAAGCAAAACGCACTTTACAGGTAAGCAGAATTCCGAGAGGACAACTTCAGATGAGAGAGCGAGAGAGAGATACGCGTGTATATGTGTCTACATACATATATATATACATATATCTACACATACAATGTAGCAAATCCGAACACCAACAACATCTTTGGGCTGTAAACTGTCCTGCTTGGAGCGCATGGCACACCGAAATCTAGCCCTGACTGGTGTCATCGTGAAAGCCTGGATAGTGTTGATTCGTTGTTGCTTAAAAGCTAATCCTCTCCCCCGAATATTAAATCCCCCCACCCCCCTAATATTAAACACTCCCCATTGTGGTATATCATAACATGCTGGGAGTATTTAGTATTAGGGGGGGGGCTGGGGGGGTTTAATATTAGGTGGAGAGTATTAATTCAAGTCCAAGCTGAAACGACGCGGACTGATGACCTTATAAGTTCCCCTACTACCCGGCCTAGGCTACCCCCCTCCACATAAGATTCATAAGGTTACTTGGGGATAATGTGAGCCAATCAAGGGGGAACCTAGGGGGATAGCAAAAGGGACGCGAAAGAGAGCAGAGGAGCAATCCCCTCCCCCTGATATTAAAGCCCCCCCCAACCCCCTAATATTAAATACTCGCCATTGCGGTATCTTGTAATATATTGGGAAGATTTAATATAGCTGGGGTGGGAAGGTTTAAGCCTTGAACCCCAAACCCTAAACCCTAAACCCTAAATCTAAACCCTAAACCATGTTAGGTGGAGGAGATTAGTAACGGAACCCCTGAGGACTTCAACAGCTGAAGAGCTCCTCCGCTCTAAGGGTCCAGTCTGCAATAAACATATTTGGGTTTAGGGTTTAAGGTTTTCCTATACTACTCCAAGGCCCCCAGGACTATTTGGTTTAGGGTTTACTACCCTAAGGCCCCTAGGACTATTTGGGTTTAGGGTTTAAGGTTTTCCTATACTACTCCAAGGCCCCCAGGACTATGGGTTTAAGGTTTCCTATACTACCCTAAGGCCCCAGGACTATTTGGTGTAGGGTTTAAGGTTTTCCTATACTATTTGGTTTTCGTTTTCCGATGCTACCCGAAGGCTCTCAGGACTATTTGGGGCCTTCTTGGGGAAGGTTTGGGCTTTCGGGAGTAAGGTTTAGGATCTCATTATGAGGGTTGGGGAGTATGTGATGTTGCTATACTTTGGTTACCCTAAGGGTCGAGGCAAAAAAAGAATTTAGGGTACCTCAAACCACAATAGTTGGCTGAATTCGACCATCAGGGAAAGGCCTTTTTGAGAGCTACCCGTTTGCGGCTTACGGTTTAGGGTCCCTTGATAAGAACCCTAAAAGAGCAGGAAAATCCTAGACCCAGCGCAAACCTAATCCACGTAATAGGGCCCAGACCCTACAAAGCCCTAACCCCAAAACCCTGAACCCTAAACCCCAAAACCCTAAACCCAAAACCCTGAACCCCTAAACCCCTAACCCCTAAACCCTAAACCCCTAAATCCCAAAACCCTACACCCAAAACCCCAAAACCCCTAAACCCTAAACCCCTAAACCCTAAACATCCCAAAGCCCGCCTGCGAAGCATTTGTCGGCGGTTGCGGGGTTGCTATACCTTCCGTGACCGACGCAAAGGGCGTGTAGTCCTCCTCCTGAGTCTGAGGAACTGGGCCATCTCCAAGCAAAAGGGCTTACACAAGGATAAAAAAAAAAGGATTCAAGGCCCAAACCCTAAACCGCATGGGGTTTGGGATTTTGGAAAGAATGGCTGGGGGGATTGGCGGGCTCCATTTCAGTCCATGAGGTTTTAAATTTTAGGGTTTGAGGTTTGGGGTTTAAGGCTGAAGGTTCCGCAGAGCCCACCACAGGCTCTAAGGTTCACATCTTCTGGCATTTTTTTTTGTACTCATGGGACCTTTCAAAATACTATTAATCATCCTTGGCCCCAGGATGCTCAAGCATGGACCCCTAATCGTTTGGAAGCCCTAAAACCAATTACCCCAGAACCCTAAACCCTGAAACTTAAACCCTAAACCCTGAACCCTAAACACCAACCCCCCCCCTACATAACCCTACCATTCCCTCCAAAGGGACACCTTTGCATGTCCTAGGTCGACTCTTCCCTGGAATTAGTATATGGGGAGGAGCAAATATTCCCTGATTCACTACTCACCACCAGTAAGTCAAACCCCGAACCCTGAATCTCGAACCCTAAGCCCTAAACCTAAACCCTTAACTCTAAATCCTGAACCCTAAACCCTAAATGCTAAACCCTGAGCCCTAAATCCTAAATCCAAAACCCCACACCCTAAATACTAAATCCCAAACCCTAAACCCTAAATCCCAAACCCTAAACCCTTTTGCAACCCTCGGGCCTGCCTTTGCTGCTGGGCTCTTCTCCTCCTGTCCCGGCTTCGCCAGAGACTTTGGGTCAGCAGATCCCGGCCTTTCGTCACAAGCTCCCAAGAGCAGAACTGGGTTTAGGGTTTAGTTTTGTTTTTTTTTGAGGTTCTAATTACCTTACTGGGGGATAACTGGAATGTAAGGGAATATCTGATATAGGTGTTATATTGGGATTATCTTCCCTCATTCCCTCATTCCTGACAAACCACCAGTAAGATTGACAGCGCCTTGAACTTCTTGTAATGTAGAGATGCATGAGCATCTCACATAGCAATGAAACCTTTTCTGTGGTCATTGCCCGTGAGGTTGCAGTCACAGTCTTTGTAGTGGTAGGCATTGGTTGCAGTAGGGAATACGAAAGCCGTAAACCCCATCAACCCTAAACCCCAATAACAACCCTGCCCGTCCCCCAGCAATAAGAAATGTTTCCCATCTCATGTTCGTTGTCAGGGAGGTGCGGGTCGATCATTATGAGCGGAGGGTGTTAATGAATGTATCTGGATGATGGACATGGGGTTTCCCTACAGAATTCATTAAGGCCGAGCCAATTACCCAAAAATGCTATGGTCGTTTTGACATGGCCATCCCTGCAAGCCCCGAAAACTGAACCCGCCTGAACAGCCTATAACCCAAAACCCTAAAACCCTCCTAAACACCTTTCAACCCTAAACCTTTTAAGCCCTGAACCCTTTCAACCCTAAACCCTGCACCCTTAAACCCTAAACCCCTTATATCCCTAT
>CAJNIZ010012159.1:0-10215 GCA_905231905.1 Symbiodinium pilosum | reverse complement strand
GATTCTTTCTGCGAGAGGCTTCATAGGAATAGCGTTATATTCGATTGATAATTATATAATAAGAATATGCTTGATTATTATGTTAGCTCTTTTTTCAATGCATTGCTTGATATGCTCTTTCTTAAAAATTGCTTGACATATTTATAGAATGAATTAATAATTTTATAAGAATCTTTATAAGAATCTTTTTTTTTTTCTTTGATATTTTCTTTCTATTGAACATAACATACTGCAACTAAAACACTATGTAAATCTAATTCTTTTAAATATCACTCCTTCTATTGATATTGGAGAATCGTAAATATTAGAAGTTAGCATTATTGTTGTTGCTATCTGGATTCTCTATTATGACTCTTTGATTTATTAATATATAGGAACGCGTAATATCTCTAGATTATAATAAATTGACTTATATTTTAATCTCTGATCTTAATGATCGTAATTCTATAGGAATATTTATATCTCCTAACATATCGTTGCTCCTGATAAATAATTTTTATTATATAGAACTAATATTTTTTTAATTTCACTGATATTCTGAAATATAAAATATCTCCACTAGTGAGATCCGCCTTTACAACAATATTACTCATATTATGAAATTATTCATTTATATACTTGCTCTATTATACAATGCTGAGAGGATCGTTTAGTTATAATATTATTATTCCTGCGATGAGGCCGAATGCCCTATCTATATAATTTTTTCCTCTAGATATTAAATTTTTTCGTTATTGCCGTCTGCTCTTTGATATAATATTGCGCTTGTATTTTATGATTATTCTCTCCTTAATATTAGATTGAAATCATACCAGATGTTACGTCGCTTTCCAGATCTTGCAGGCTACCACTACTAAAATAAGACTAAATTCAAGCCTAGCTCGCTTGATTTATGCTCCTATGATTGCTATTCCAGGATATGCCTCTTTATTCCATTAAAGATTGAAATAAATTTCATCATAAATAATGCTATTTAAAGATTTACGAGCGCATATCCGTATCTGAATAATCTGCTCCTGTCGATATCAAAAAATGAATTCCCGGCTTGAATATAGATACTTATAGTATCTCGCCTCTATATTATTCAGAAAAATGATATAATGACATCTGCTCTTCTTCTTATTTTCCTTTCCTATCCTTCCTAGCTTTATTTCGCTTATTGATATATCTTATATTTCCAAAAGGATTTAAATTCGTCCTATTATTAAGTAATTTAATTTTCTATTCCTGAATTCCCAAGACGTCATTTCTGGAGATCAAATCTAATTTCTCGACCATCCCCTGCCTATCGCGTTCGCAATTCACGACGATTATATGATCATGATACGGGTGGGATAGTCGCATCAAATCTCCTTGCTTCTTCTATCGTTTTCCATTTCTCATCAAATTCGTAATATAGATAAGATGATGCTATTGGATATAAAGATATTTGATTCCTTTCAATATTCATATCCTTTGCAAAATTATGATGTGCAAAAAATCGTGCTGGCAATTGGGTCAAACCTCCCTGATCCCTCTTTAGTGATCCTATCCGGCAAGCATCATCGTGCCGGATTTATTATCTTATTCCTTTATCTCCTTCTATTGGGATCGATATCTTTGCCTGATCTTGAAATAGATAATTTCTGATTTTATTGAGAGCTTGAGATTTCTATAAAGCTCGCTAAATCTGCCCATATATGAGCATGATATGAATGGCAATAAGCTGGATAGGCGAATTGAGGCTCCCTATTCCATCTTTGATAATATATATCCTTGAATGGTCATGATATCAAACACGTCATATCTGATCGTTATATATTGCCTTCTCATCTTTTGAAATCTATCTTCTTTATATTTCTTTTACGAATATCATCTTGCTTTATACTTATTATATCCAATCTTATTTCTCTTTGGGGCGTTTCTTTGACCAGAACGCGGATAAGTTCATATTTCGCGGTTGAATCCCATCTTTTTTCTCCTTTTATAATCTTTCCGATATTGGGAGATCATGTTAGAAATAGTATCTTATTTAATTATTCTAGATAATCTTTCTATTACTGACTGCTCTTCGGAAGGGCTCCTATTTTCAAGATTATGATTTGGGAATCTATGACCCAGCTAACTCATTGACCACATATCCGCAAGCGTCCATAACGCGTCCACAAGTATTCGCAGGCGCTTCCAAGCATTCCAACCGAAATCGTCCTCGTATAAGTATTTTCGCTTTGGGACCGTTGTTATTGCTTCGCGTATCAAAGGTACAAACAATCACGGAACATGGGGCGGGGTAGGGAAGCGTTACCAATAATCAGAGGGATATACCGCCTTGGATTAGCCATCTTGGCAATTTCATCTGCTTTTGGAGAATCACGTTTTTCTTGTATAAAAGAAGGGATAGAGATGAGATCCCTTAGAGATCGTCATCCTGGCAACTATCGTCATTTTTAGAGCCTCGTATCTTCTCCTCATATAAGATATATCCATTATCGTAGGCAAGGGCGCCCTCAATCTGCCATGCTTATATCCGGTCGTATTTTTATCGCATGCAATCCTGAGATCGGGACGGGATACTGAGATTCGTCATCCTCATGCTTGTCCAGGCTCTTGGATATTGGCAGAGAATGCTGAGATTACTATGCTACTTGCGCAATTGCGTAATGGAATGGAATGGAAGGGACAGGTTGAGGGGAATGCGCGGCGGAAAGGAATGAGATGAAAAAGCAGTGGAGGAGGGAATATAGACTGGAGAATGGAAAGGAGAGTATATTGCAGAGTGGAATGATGAGTGATATAGAAAATGAATAAGAATAGAATGCTATAAGAAAACAGCTCAATCAAGCTACCCATACCAGATGCCGCGAGCAAGGAATTGGATTTGAATCGATTATTTTTGAGCACGCAGGAGATATGAATGAGGAGGATAAGGAGATTCTGGATTCGTTATATAAGGCGAATGATGGTCCGAAAGGACGTCAAACCGGACGCACGCGATGCATGATATAGGAACGAATTTCCATTGCCCTCCAGCGCTATATCAATCATTGTCTCATATATAGACGAGCGGATTCTCCAGGAAATCTCCATTCTTTGCCCCTGGGATTCATTTTTGATTGATTTTCCTCCCGGAGAGTTCTCTTCCTGTGGCAGCGACTGCTTACGCCAGGCTGCCNNCCCCTCAGCGCAGGTCCGAAGCGATAGATGACCAATTAGTTTTAGGAAGATCTTTTGGGCGTAGGTCTCATTGAGAAATTATTCGTATATTATCTCTATTTCTATCTTTATCTCCGCGGAATCTTGGATCCCTGGTCATTCGGCGGGTGGTGGCGGGCTTTAATCTATGGTCCGGGAACCTGACGTCGTATATCTTTTCTTCTTCTACGATTATATACGAATTTGCCTTCTTCTCTTTCATCTATATATCTTCTAAATGGCGGATACGAACTTGGACTAAGAATATACGGAGGATCTCCTAGATAAGAGTGGAGTAGAAATTGGAGTGGTCTCGGGAGGGAGGAGAGATTCCAGAATAAAATCAGACTTGGATTGGATAATGGAGTGAAATGCGGAACAAAGATTGGGAGAATAGGGAAACTGGGGAGGAGAAAGCTTGAAAGGAAATTGGAATGCAAAGAGAAATAGAATCAAATTGGCGAGATTCCGTGATAGATTTTCCAGGCAACTGATGAAATTTGTGCTTTTTGCTGGCATATATCCCCATCTCATCTATCTTATTCCATGATATATAAAGCCTGGCTAGCTTTCGTTGACCTCGACTCGCCCCTCAAATTTATATGCGGCGGATATATCGAGCAAAAATACTCAAAATCGACGGGATCACCTGAAAAGCGATGTCCTAAATTTTCAGCAAGTAGCGAAGCTGACGTAAGCGCATGCTGGGATGCTTCGTCATTACGATATCGTTCTATAGATCAAGAAAATCTATAAATCATATTGGCAAGAGAGCGACGCCAAAAGCGACGTCAAAAGAGACGTCAAAAGCGATACCAAAACGATACCCTGAGCTGTGCCTAAACTTGCCTCAACAAGGCCCCTGTCCATTCTGTGCTCTAATAACAATGGCAGAATGCCACGAAATAATAAGGAGAAGAAGGATATCTGATCTCCAGGATTCCTCCAGAAATTCGTTCCAGAATCCGTATCTTCAAGTCCAACCCAATTTTCTCCAAGGTCCGTGCAAGAAGGTTATTCCCATAGTGGCTATTGAGAGCTAGCAGCCGGAAGCAAGATATCCAAATTTCTATAATCATAATTTGGGCACAAAATCCATGGAAAGCGACGAGACCATCTGAAAAGCGATACCCTCAACTTGGCGTCCATTAGCTTATATACCGAGTTTCGACCGTAATTCATATATATATAGACTATGGCAATAAATCTTTATGATACGAAATCTACAAGTAAGATTATAATTCTTTGTCGTTTTTTTTATGCTGCTACGAGGAATAAATAGAAAAGAGATTATTGAAGATTTTTCGTATAATTTGAGATTCTTGAGGACGATTTATTATCCGAAAATTCATTATAGGAATCTTCATCGGTCAAGATTAGGAAACGATAATTATAGGGGATAAGATGAGGATCGGTCGCGGCAAGACATATTTGGAGGGAGAGAGATTAGATTAATGAGATGATATATTCAGGAAAGATCTATAAATCTTCGAAATGATAGGCTGTTTCAAGATTGGAATTTGAATTTCATTTCAATTACGCCGATATATATTATTCTCTTTAATA
The DNA here is from genome assembly GCA_905231905.1 of Symbiodinium pilosum. Classification (NCBI taxonomy): domain Eukaryota; class Dinophyceae; order Suessiales; family Symbiodiniaceae; genus Symbiodinium; species Symbiodinium pilosum. The sequence goes on along the minus strand of CAJNIZ010012159.1, from coordinate 5,478 downwards.
TATGAAGCATATTTCATATAATTGAATTTGAAATATTTTCACGACCCCAAATATATATTTTGATTCTGAAATTTTCGATAAAATTGAAATGATCATTTTTGGAGATCTCTAGACTATATGAGAATTCTACCATCATATTTTCTCCATTTTTCTAGATTATGAGATATACGATTTGATGATATTCGGATATGATAATTAAAAATATATATGAAGAAATTTTGAAAATTTAAAGAAATATATATTCATTATTAATATCTAATATTTCAATATACTAATATATTCATTTACGACTCTTTCGTTCGTGCGTGACATAGATTTTCCGATTCATTTTTAGAATGCCTCTTGCGGGCTCCCTAGAGACTCTAAAATCTCGGAGATTTTAAAATCATTCGGAAAAGCTAGAAGCTCAAGAATCTCCGAGATTTTTGGTGCGGAAGGCGCGATCAAAATCTCGGCGATTCTTGGTCGCGCGGTCTTTGCCTCCAGAATAATTTTCAGCATGATTTATCTCTCTTTGGCTATCTGCGCGACTACTCGGCGGAATACATAATTTCGAGATAGAGAATCAATATCCTTCAGAATTTATAGATTGATCGTATCTATCTAGAGGGATTTAAGATTAGAGACTTTAAAATCTTCGAGATTTTTGATTTGGACGTTCCTTATCTCAGATGAAAATCTTTCAGAATTTATATAGATTGACTATATCTATTTGACGAGATTTATGCGTTCTCCCGATCTCCCGCCCAGAAAATCTAAGAGAGATACATGAGGCGGAAAGATCGGATTAGATCCGGAGGTCGCGCGATCTAAAATCTTTCCAGATTTCGAATCATTTCTCTTTCTTTGATTGTCTGCGCGGCGGCTCAGAGGAAATCTGGGGCGGAGATCCAAAATCTTTCAGAATCTATTAGATTAGTCGTTTTTGATTACGGACGATCTTATATTGATTATTTATCGGATTTCACGTGCGATCTTATAGATTCTGCGTGACGTACCTCTCTTTAATTATCAATACGATGATTATTCGGCGGAATATATAGATCCGAGATAGAGAATCAATATCTTTCAGAATTTATAGGATATCGTATCTATCTATAGGGATTCATTCATTCCCTCGAATCGCGCGTAGATAACCCAAGAGAGATAGATGAAACGGAAAAATCGTGCTAGATACGAGGGTCGCGCGACCTAGAATCTATCAAATTCTCGATTCATTTCCCTCTTTTTGATTATCTGCGCGGCGACTTAGAAGAACGTAAGACGGAAATCCAATATCTCCAGAATCTATATCTCAAATACGATCTTATATATTGATAATTCATCGGATTTCACGTATGATCCTAAATATTATATATTCATCAAATTCCTCATAATAATTATTCTCAAATAAATATTTTCGTTCCTATAAAGAACGGGTCAATTCTAATTTTCTTTTTATGAGAAAAATTTTGAATAGAAAGAAATATTTTCAATAGATATGATCAAAAGAAGAAGAACGAATATTTAGATAAGAAATTTGAAATTTCCGAAAATTTCTGAGAAAATGAAAATCTATTCGAAAAAGAGAAAAATATTCATAATAGATATTCCTCAAGATTAAGTAACGATCGATTCGTAGATAGATAAATAGAAAAAATGAATAGATAGATAGAATTTGAAAAAAAAATATATAAAATACTATTATTAAATGAAATATGACTAATAATTTAGATAAATACATAGATAAGCTAGATATAGATGAGAATGATTTAGAGATTCATAGATTAGAATAGATAGAGATAGATAGAAAAATTAATAAATACAATTTATGAAAAATCATCGAATAATTTTATTTATAATAGATTTTAGATATTCGAAGATTTTCGAAATATTCTAAAATTCCAAAATTTTAATTTCAATTCATTCTCGAAATTAATCGATCTAGATTATCTAAAAAATCATGAGAAATATATAAATATATTCAAATAGATCAATATTAGAATCTAAATAGAGGCTATCTCAATTCTATTATAGGAATTCAAATAAGAATATTTCCTATTTTCCAATATTTTTCAGAATAAATTATTGAAAGATTCCGCGATCATATCTTCGCTTACGAATTAATTTTTCCAATTTTCTTTTATATTACGATTTCTTGAAATTTAATATTTTTAATATTCTTTTAAATTACGATTTCTTAAGAAAAGAAATCTAGAGATTTCACGAGCTTTCGAGAAATGAAAAAAATATATAATTCTAAAATCTTTTTGATTCTTAATCTAGTCGAGATAAAAAAGAAATCCAGAAATTTCGAATCGTATATCCTCTCTTTTTTAATTTTTAATCATTTTCATGACGAAAATCCCAATAAATATTTTGTATTCATTCTTTTGAAAATCATAATTTTCAGACGACCAATCAATCAAAATATCTAGCTTCAAGATCATCATATAATAATTCATCGCCTATTTGAAAATTAGATTCTACAAAAATCATAAATTATTCTATAAATCATCGATTATAATCGTCTTATTATATAAATAAAAATTCCAAGATATCAAATCCAAAATTATATATTCAAATTCTATCATTATCCCCCAACGTCCAAATATCCAAAACCATTCTAGTATAGAGAAAAATAATATCAATATCAAATGAGAATCAATTATCTGAAAATTCTTCTTTAGAATTATTCCTAATTCTAGTATATCATTTTTAAATCCTAATCTAGATTGAAAATTTTCTGACTATAAATCAAATGAAGATAGATTCGGAAGAGAATATTCAAGAAGAAGAAATCAATTATAAAAGATCTCGAAATAAAAAAAATTATAATTTCTTTTCGATTATCTTCTCATGATATATCAAATATCATCTCAAATATAAACGAATAATTTTCAGATTCATTTTAATATTTATTTATCATAGATTAAGAATATCGATTTTTTGAGATCATAAATATAAAATCTACGTATTTCCTCCATTTATATTTTCGCATAATCAAATACGATTATTTCAAATATACTTTCTTATTCATGATATCAGATTTCGATATTTTGACTGAAGCGCTTAATTAATATATGAATCTCGACGATCAAATGCCTTCTACTAATCTGAAATAATCAAATTATCTTCGTTCTGAGATATGAAATCCTTTTTAAGAAATTGAATCTGAGAATTCTGAAAATCAATCTATAAAACCTAGATCAAAAATCATAGATTCAGAATTTATATAATATATCCTAAAATAGAATTTTATAGAATTATACGAAATATAGTTTCATATAAATCTTGAATGAAATAAACAGATATCAAATAAATAATATACTTTCATTAATTAATGAATTCTTCGATCCGAATATTATCTATCATATATCCTCAATCCCATCAATATAAGACGAATATTCATATTTCTCTAAATTAATTCGAGAAATTTTCATCAAATTATCATTTCAATATCTTCATAATATCCAATATCATATCATACCCGATTCAAATATTATAATTCAAAAAATCTTAAAATAGAATTATACCAATAGATTTTTTCCGCTTCCTCAATTATTCGAAAAGATGATTAGATCCCTCCTTCCCGATATCTCATAATTATTCATGAATATCTATTACCTTAATTTCGGAATTTTCAAAATCTAGATATCATAATCCATCCTCATCTAAATTCCAAATCGTTAGAATCTCGATAATTCCCTCTTGTATTATCGTCCGATCAAAGAAAGATAATATGTATTTCAAGTTTGATTATATAATCTATTCTCTTATCGAATATTCCAGATAATAATCTACGCCCTCTCGCCCCAGAAATCTCTATCAATATATATCGCAACTAGAATATTCCTATCTTTATCATTATTTCCTCTAAAGAATATTTACGGTTCACATAGAATGAAATCATCATCATTACATATTCTTCTTATCCTCTCTCATTACAATATATATATACATATTCTTCATAAATCAGATGAGATATTGATCTATAATATCATCGGAAAAGAGAAGAAGAGAAGAAGATATATCGTCGAAGATCTTCTAAATAGAATATTAATAGAATGAATTAGAAGAAATTATTGATATCTCTGAATAAGAAGACCCTATATCTGTTTTCTTCATTTTGATCAATTTATCCTCTGGTGAGATGAAGATCTTGATATCTCCAATAAGAACGATCGTCGATTATATAATGAAAGATCAATCGTTTCTTAATTCCTTCCATATCCAAAAAAAATCATTTAAATATCAATTTACGAAAAATCTCTCTTCTAATTAAATAACGACTATCGCGATTCAATAAGATGAAATATCTAGCTCCAACAATTTTTATCAATATCGCAAGATTCCCTACCTCTAACTAAGATTCTATAATACCAAGAAATTTCACATCTTTAAAAACTATTGAAATTCATATAATATATATATATAATCTCCGAAGCCATAGATTATCCAACGCTTATGGATTCCAAGGATAATGCAAGAAGAGATAATTACATATATTTTCCATTTGCATACGCATTAATAATGATCTGAAGCCTTGCGAGAAATATGAACAGACTAAGTCTGGCTACTTGGAGCAGCTGAGCAATTTTGCAATCATATACATATATATATTGAATAAAGAATAATATTTTCAAGATTAGGAGAATATTAATATTCCCTCCAAAGATAATTCTTGATATCCGCAACTTTCTTAGACCTAGAAAAATATGTAAGAATAGATCATATTCATCATTAGAATTCTATAATTCCCTATCCCTTCTTTCTATCTCATTATTCAATTACGACCTTCCAATTATAGATATTTTTCTTCAAATATAGAAATAGGAATGATATCTTTATTACAATCAATAATTACAATAAAGAATATCTTCTAACATATTTAAGAACAAAAGAAATATATATAATAGATTTTTGAATAGATCCAATTATAATCATATAATATCCGAATTTTATAATTCTCAAATTATCTCGTAACATTTATCCTCATTCATATCAAAAAATCAATTTTCGAACCTCATTAGAATTATGAAATGATTTCATCAAATTCTGAATTTTCGATGATAATCTCTATATCGGATCTTCCTGATATAAAATACAGAATCCTATATATATATATATATATGTATTATAACCAGTTAAAAGAGGAATGAATTTTCTAAACTTCCAGGTCAAATACCTTTTAAAACAGAATCAGCGTCTATAATATATAATATCAAGAAACGATCCGATTTTCTCAATCAAATTTAGGTATCTTAAATAATTTAAAGAGATAATGAAATACTTAATTCATTCCGAAAAAATAATCGAAGTAATTCCTTTCATAAAATATTCTTAATACGTAAATTTTAATTTCCGTGCTGCGTTAACGCCTTAGAATCAGAGATTTCATATCCTATATATAACAAGGCTAAGAAAATGTATTTCAATCTAATCAATTTTCTTTTAAATTCATCAATGTTTCATATTGCGACTAAAATACTATTTGCA
>CAJNIZ010012158.1:71314-101349 GCA_905231905.1 Symbiodinium pilosum | reverse complement strand
GGATCAATGGGGTTTAGGGTTTAGGGTTTTAGGGTTTAGGGTTTAGGGTTTTAGTATAAATGTTAGTAGTACCCGTACTATTAGGCATACTAGTAGTAATGGTAATAGCAGGAATACTAAACATAGTAATAATCGTAATAGCAGCAGTATTGAAGTAATGAAGTAAGATAGTAAAGAATAGCAATAGCAGTAATAATCGTAATACCAGTAAGAACAGCCCAACACTTGAAGCCCCTGACCGCTTGTCACTACTTGATCGCGACCTCAACTCGGTGCGTTTCAACATGAGGGGCTTCTTCTGGTTTGGGCTTTAGGGTGCGCTTCAAAGTGAGGGGAATAGGGTTTTAGGGTTTTAGGTTTTAGGGTGTGTATCAAAGAGAGGTTACTCATGATGACTGACTCAAAGCTTCTCAGGGTGTTCCCAGAAGGATGTTGCTGTTTGACTAATGACTAATGGCGTTGTAATTCTTACAGAAGCCTACCGTCCCTTCGCAGGTTTGGGAACTCCCAATCCCCATGACTGCAGGAAGAGGACTTCTTGATCCACTCGCATCCCTTGTTCGGCCTCTTAGTGTGTACCTACTAAACCCCCAACCCGAAACCCCGGGCCAGTAAGGCTTTGCCAGGAGTGCTCGGAGTTGCTAGGCTCTAAGCCGAAAGACCACCAAGACCTAGAGTCTACAATAGGTGGAGCAGTAGTAATCTAAGAGGACAATAAGGCGACGTTCAGATAATCCTCCTTATCCCTTACAGTGACTGTTGTTGGGTGGGGGGGTCCACTGAACCGTAAACCTTAAACCCTAAACCCTGAACCCTGAACCCTGAACCCTGAACCCTAAACCCTAAACTCCTAAACTCTAAACCCTAAACTCCTAACCGCGTGTCTACCGGGGGTCTCTCCCTGCAGGCTCCTCCTAGTCCTGTCAGGGGTAGGTTTGAAACACAGTTTAGGGTTTAGGGTTTCGGGTTTCGGGTTTGGGTTCAGGGTAGCTATAACCCAATTAGAACTGCACGTACAACCCAATGATAAGCCCTGCAAGTCCCCTAATGTGGTCATAGCTGGAGTTAGAACTACCAGTTTTATTCGGATTATACTTACCTGAAGGCCCATGTATCCCTGTATCAGTCTATGAAACCCTACACAAACCCTAAGCCCTAAACCCTGTATAAACAACTCCCAGCCCTAATCTCTGTTTAAACCCTATCCCCAAAGTCGCCTTTCAGGGAAACCAGGGTATACCCCATCCTAAGCCCTAATCCTAAACCTTGCACCTTTCGAATCATGAGCCCTAAACCCTTTTAAACCCTAGACCCTAAACCGTACACCCCAAACCCTATGAACCCCATAAACCCTGTAAACCCTAAACCGGTAGCCTAAACCCTATGAGCCCCATAAACCCTGCAAACCCTATACCGCACCCAGACTTCGAGGAATGCCTCGTCGCTGGATGCGGGCCGCCGATCAGCTGCACGCGCTCAGCTTGACACTTGACTGGACAGGTTTAGGGGTTGGGGCTTGACTTTTGGATTTAGGGGTTTAGGATTTAGGGTTTTGACTTTTCCATTTAGGATGAAAAACTGCTCAATATGATGTATAGCAAATATGATATATAGCACCTAAACCCTAAACCCTAAACCCTAAACCATTATGTACGGGCCTATATAGCGGTGGGTATCGCTGGCAAGGGCTGAAGGTTTCATCACGGTCTTCGGGTTTACGGTGCAGGGTGTGGGGTTTAGGGTTTGGGGTTAAGGGCGTAGGGTTTAGGGTGTAGGGTTTGGGGTTTAGGGCGTAGGGTTCAGGGATTCGGATTTAGGGTTTATGGATCAGGGTCTATAGTCATCATTAAGCAGGAAATGGTCTTTGGTCTGATATTGCAGATCAGGTCTTGGGGTACTACCTTCATGGAAAGAACACGGAAATGAACACCCTAAACCCTAAACCGTATATGAGCTACGGACTGAACTTAGGTTGGGGGGGACTTAGTAAGGGATATACTGCAAATTGAATCCAGGGCACAATATGGTGGTTCATGCGGACAAGGGGAACCCTGGGGTTGGTGTCACATGCGGCTTTCTCCGGGAAATCTCAAGATGACCCCTAAGACGCTTAAGCAGTATATGGTGCTTTCCCAAAATTAGGGGTACCTTTTTGGGGGTCCCAATAATAAGGACTATAGTATTTGGGGGTCTATATTGGGGTCCCCCTATTTTGGGAAACTACCATATCAGCTGACTTCACTTGGCAGCTCTTGAGGTTTCAGAGTTTAGGGTTTAGGGGTTGATGGCAGTTTGAATTTTGAATCTCAACAGGCCATACATCTTGGAAGCCAAAAACCAGCAAGAAACCACTCCAACACTGCGACGACAAAGCTGGCAAAGGATGTGGACTTCCGGTGCATGGACTTTCGCGACATCTGCAACAAGGAGCCCTCATCCCCCTGAACCTTAAACCTTAAACCCTAAATCCTATGCCCTAAACCCTATACAGCCTGAGACCCTACCCCCTTTCGGGATCAGCAACTGGGGACTTCCTGTCTGCCATGGAGGGCTAGAGATGCTCCTTAAGCTACGGGGTTTAGGGTTTAGGGTTTAATGCTCGCGTGGACTTGCGTTGATGTAGGGCTTGTGGTGTCCAAAAGCGGTAGGTAAACTCCTGGGAGAAAAACTCAGCGAAACATCATCCCGCAACCCCCCCCCCTAAGTCTCCTAATCCCCCTACAATATAGTAGTTTCCATTTTCTTTTCCATTAACCTTCTAGAACTTAGAACCGTCGCCCACAGGAGGAGCTCCTGCCCGATGTCGACTGCCTTGTTGCGCTTCACGACGCTCGCCTGCAGCTGGGATTCCTTGGAATTGTATTACTTCGAAATGGGTTCAACCCTAACCCTGACTCCCCAAAACTCTAAACCGACTAAAACCTGAACCCGTAACCCTAAACACCCTAAACCCTAACCTCCCGAAACCCCCTAAACACCCCTTAAGCCTCTTCCCTAGAATAGAATGCGCTCAAGGCCTGTGGCGGCCTCAGTGATTTGGCTCTGGCCTTCGCGAGCAAGCGCAAGGCGCACTCAAGGAAAACCGAGTTACGGTAAGAATTTAGGGTGCCCTGACATTCCCCCTTAAGTAGATAGAATATGGGGTATATGGGGATCTTGTCATAATATACCCAAAGCCATGTTCTATCTACTTAAGGGGAACTATAAGCCTTCAGGGTGTAGGGTTCAGGGTTTAGGGTCCGGGCTGGATTTACGTAAGGGTTATCTCGAGCCCAAGGCCCGCAAGCTCGGGCCTCCCTTACATTAGGGTGGTTGTCAAAATTCTGGTCCCTTTTTGGTTCCCTACTATAATACCGCACCTAATATTTAGGGTAACCAAAAACGGATCATAATTTTGACAACCACCCATTAGCATCGGACCTCAAAAAGAGCCCTTGTAGACTGTTATCCCTTTTTGAAAATGGGTCTGTATGGGCTTCCGTGTTTGTGTGTGGGCGGAGGGTCCCACACCTTAGACTGCAAGCTTACAGAAAATCCTGAAGCCTGGAAATCTACAACCATCCAAAGCCACGAACTTCCCTGCCTACCTAGACCCTCCCGCTACCCTCTATTGGGGCCTAAACTACTTGCAGCCATATATCCCCAATGAGGGTGCTAGGAGGGTCTTGGTGCAGATTCCATTCCTGGTCTGCCCTTGCTGCCACCTGAAGCTTGGCATTGGTTAGGGTTTGAGATTTCAGCTCTCGTCTTAAGCTTATCTGCCAACATGATGATCCTTTGGTTTAGGGTTTACTGCCCTGGGGGTTGCGCCATACCCTATACCCTAAACCGTGTTGATGATGCAAGATCGCACATTTTGGAAGCTATGCAGGAACCTGCACTTCTACAAGGCCTGCCCTTTTGCTAATGGAGTGCTCAGGAGGATGGACCCTCATTAGCCATTTTCACTTTCACTGCCAACGCTTTGCCCAGCCTAGACTCTCACATACCAATTTCTTAGTGTAGGATCCCCCCAAGAAATGAGATGACCGCCAAATTTTGGACCTCTCCCACGCAAAGCACGCAAATCGGGTAAGGCCTGTAAGCCGAGGAAAAACGTGGAGCTGGAGCCGTGTTCTGGTTGGGGATCCTTATGCCCCGAGGCCCCTGTGCAGCATAATTTCAGACATATAGCCCAATTACGTAGATAGAATATGGGAATATGGGGATCTTATTATGATATTGGGCAATTCCATATTCTATCTACTTCAGGGGGATTATAAGCTCTAGGCAACCCATTCTAATTAGCTCTCATGCACCGAATTTGCATGTCATTTCACCCTCAGAGTTTATAACGTTACGGTGCCTACATACCCTCTATGTAAACCCAGATGTTGCGTCAGTTTCCATTTAGAGTTCATGGGGCTTAGGGTTTGGGCTTCCATGCGAAGGGTGCGGGGGTTCGGGTGTAGGGTCTTAACCTTACACCCTAAATCCTAATCCGCATCCTGGCAACGGGCCAACTTTTAGGCACCTGGACGTGATTTAGGGATTTGAGCGGAATGGTCAGGCTTTGCTTTCTCTTCGGCGTGTGCAATTTCGTAATTCAGGCTTCGTTAAGTGGTTTTGAGGTTATGAAGAGGAGCTTTCCGGTGTGTTGTGCACCCGTTGCGCCTGTCGGAAGCAATAGAACCGGAAATGCCAAAACCTGCTTATCTCCAGGTGCCAAGAGCACGTATGAAGCCATTGGGCGTCAAATTTTCTGTCGGTGCAGTGTTTGGAACAATGTACTTGAGATTTTTGTGCAGCGATACATTTCCTAGCTCTCACGAGATTCAAGCCTAAGAATATGGCTTCGGGTATATGATAATAAGATCCCCATATGCCCCATATTCTATCTACTTAAGGGGGACTATAACCCTAAACCCTAAACCCTAAACCCTAGGCCCCGAAACCATGGAGGTACTTAGCTTCTTACCTCCATTGAGCGGAGGCTGCGCCGACCTTGCGCCAGCTGGCGGAGCGGGACAGTGGCGCGGCAAGCCTTACATGGGCCATAGTCTAAACTCCTGAATTAAATCAGGGGGGTTTTCTAGGGGACTATATATAGGGCGTAGGGTTTTCGATTTAGGTTTAGGGTCTGAACTCCTGAAAGGAGGGTTATGTAGGGGAGTACTATAGGGCTTAACTAATAAGGGGGATACCAGGAGTTTAGCCCACAGCTCACATGGGGTTTCCCAACATCGGGCTTTTCCGTTGCACCCGAAGCCTTCAACCTTAAACCCTAAACCCTAAACCTTCAGGGACATATTATGTAGGGGTCATCAGAGGCTTCCCTACTAAGGGCTTAGGGTTTAGGGCTCTGCGGGGGGCCATTTTTCAGAAGTTCCTAAATTCTGCACCCAAAGCTTCTCGACTCCAAAGCCACACGGTTTAGGGTTTAGGGTTTAGGGTCGCTTTCAGTTTAAGTCTTAGGGGCCTACCACATAGACCTAATGAGGAGTGGGGCTAAAGAGCTTTTCATCCCACATTCCCCGCTTCTCCGCTAAGGACCTTCAGCACTAGTGCAGGGAAGTTATATTCTGGGACCCTTAGAGCAACATACCTCGCTTATATCTATAACCGTAACCGTTGGCTAGACGACAGCATTGAAGGACAGCGGGTAAATCCAAATCCAAACCCTGCATCTCAAACCGAACAAAGTCATAAGAAGATTGCACTCGTAGACCTAAGCTCCAAATCCTAAATCCCGAACCCGAAGCACTACACCCTAAGCCCTGAATGCTAAATTCTGGATCCTAGACTCTAAGCCCTAAATCCTAAATCCCACACCAGGCACCGAGCCTTAAACCTCAAACCTTAAACCCTAAACCCCGCAGCGTTCAAAGGTAGCACTGCCTCGCAGCGGGCCCTTCGCGCCATCGCGTCGCTGAGGATTTTTGCTCTGAGCCGGCTCCTGGATTAAGGGGGTTACAGGGAAAAACATATATATATATAGATATAGGGATTAGCGTTTAGGTTTGAGTTTTAGGGGTTTGGGTTGTAGGATTGTGATTTTAGGGTTTAGTGTTTGGGTTTGGGGGTTTGGGGATTTGAGAGTTTTTGGTTTTGGGGCTTGGTTTCCAAGGTTTTGGGACTTAGGTGTAATGTCGGGGCATTTCCAATAGTATGCGGTTTAGGGCTAATCCGAAATAATCCCTTCTGATTATGGTTTCCTCCACCAGCCCCTAAACCCTAAATCCAAAAACTCCAAACCTAAACTCCGAAATCCGTCGAAAAGAAGGAAGAAACCTTGATTGCCACAGCTCGCCGGGGTTTAGGGATTTCGCGTTTTCTGGATTAGCCTCAATTGGCTTTTTTCAGGTTTGCCATTTTGGACTTTGGCATTTTAAGTAAATTTCCAGATTTGTGAGTATCCTAAAGAATGCGGTTTCCTTCTAGTGGTAAAGTTAACCCTAGAAGCCCAGTTACCTATATTGGGTTCCTATCCTTAAGTCCCTATAAAAATTTATACTATCTATAACCCAAGGACCTATTATATGGGTACCTGGGCTTCTAGGGTAAGTCAGGTTCCTCAGCAGTAGCCCAGTATTGCAATTGTGGTATCTCATTGAATTCACTTGTTTTTGGGGTTTCGGCCCGAGGAGCCCTTTACTCTAAATCCTAAATCCTAACCCTTAAGCCCTAGGTTTCGGGCTTAGGGTTTAGGTCTTAGGGTTTAGGGTTTAAGGTTTAGGGTTTAAGGTTTAGGGGTTAAAGCTTATAAACCCTAAACCCCAAACTGCTATAACCACGCTTCCCCTTCTTGAGGTTGGAGCCATCGCTCCGGTGCAAGATAGCAAACTTCCCGGAGGAGTACTCGTTGAGGAGCACGGGTACGGCAACGGATTTAGGGTTCAGGGTTTAGGGTGGTTTAGGATTTTTGGGTGGACTTGGGTTAACTTACTGGTTCCTCGTAGGAAAGAAGGGAAGATGATCCCTATATACTCCCTAAATACTGTATCCCTCTATTCCTTACTAAGAACCAGTAAGTAAAGGGTTTAGGGTTTGGGGCGTTTGGGTGGCAACACTCGCAACATCCTGAATCAACTCGAGATGCCAGCCACTTTTTTGAAGCTCTGGCTAACCTATGGAGGAGGACTACTTAAATTTGCGTGCCTAAACTGAGGGTAGGTAGAGGGTCCTGGTACTTGGGATTCAGGGAAGGGGAACCCTAAACCCGAAACCTTAATAGGTACTTGAGATTCAGGGAATGTTAACTGTAGGTTGGTTTCGGGGGCGGTATGTTTCACTGGAGTACTCGGACTTTTAGGTTCTTGAGAATAAGTCAAGCTCACTACGCACAGGGTTTAGGGTTCAGGGTTGCAGGGTTTGGGGGTTTAGGCTTGTGGGTTTAGGGTTCAGGGGTTGGGGGGCTTAGAGGATTAGGGGTTTAGGGTTTAGAGATTATGGATTTGATGATTATCTGCAGACCAGTCCTGGATAAAGTTATCCCAGCCTCAGCCCTTAAACATGGCAAGGGGCTGCTCCCTGAGTGTAGCCACAGCCTTACATAGTTCCTGTTTGGGTAGTATCTTATAATCCCTTGGTAGAAAGCCATCACAAACCCATAAATGGATCTAAATAGGAGCCCCTGAGAAAACACATGAAGGCTGATTCGAGGCTTCTACCTGGACTTTTCGGCACTGTGCCTGCAAACACATATACTCGGCTTTGCTAAGGGCTAAAGGCTGCAGGCTATCATAGGCAGCGCGCAGTGTTTTCACAGAATTGCGACGAATGCAAACCTTCACCCTAAACTAAATGTATGAGCACATCCCGAGGTCCTTGATGAGCATGCACCATTACGAACCCAGCGTGAACACATCCCTAGACCCTCAGCGGGGCTTGCTAGGAACATCGTTCTCCTTGGTCAGCGTGTCCCGCAACCTGAAGATGGATAGAACCAGGACTGCTTCATGTCTGCGACAGAATTCATCTGGGTTGTTGTTAAGGAACTTAAAATCAAGCTTACCTTGATGGGTATATATAGTGTGGTATGGTTCCCCGTAAGATAGCAACTTAAAAAGAAGTTCCTGAATAGCAACCCAGTCATGCGGGCTTACAAGAATTACCGGGGTTCCTTTCAGCTAGTTGATACGCCACTACTAAGAGAGCTCGGGAACTGTCAGTATTGAAATATACCTGAAACGAAGGTCCTGTTAATGTGCGATGATGCAGGCATTTCCAGCTTGATTTCAGGTATCTCTGCCTTCATCCAAAGTTGTTGAGCTGTCTTGGCAAATTTTGGCTTGTGACCGGTTGCTGTACGTGGCTGTGCATTTGCTCGAGAACTTTAGGGGAAGCCCTGAGATTTGGTGATGGCTTGCTGGCCACCTACATGCACAGCGCCATCTCGCAATTTGCTTGAAGTGTTCAAGTATTCTGCCTTCAGCAGGTTCTGAACGCTACTGGTCTCTTCCCAGTACCTCTGGATGGAGGGCCCAACTTCCACCAAATGGGAGTTTCAGTACAATATTGAGGATCCGACCGTCCTGGTGCGGAAGGCAAAAACTGCAAGGCTAGAAGTGCGCGATCTCAACTTTACGCATGTCAGGGTGGCTCCCCTGTTCAGCTGCTGTAGGGATGTTCGTCAAACGGCACGTTTGTTGGTAGCCGGCAGCGACGTGCATAAGAAGATTCCTCCCATCATTGTGGTCGCTTACCGAGGACGCCTGTGGTGTCGAAGCAACCGACGATTGAAATGCTACCAAATCGCAGGTGTGAGCACGGTGGTAGCTAAGGTTGTTGGGTACGATGAGTTGTCTGAGTCCGACATTCAATGGTTCCGCTGCCGAAACAAGGAGACGTTCTTTGACACCGACCAGAAACAGGCAGAGTTCTATCCTTACTCTGACTGCCCTGTATGCAGTTGCAGGTGCAGCTGCCCATCCAAACTGAGACTACATCAGCTGTTGCATTCCGGAAGCATTCTGGCGGGAACCATCCTTGGGTACAACAGTGATCCAATTGAATCTAACAGCATGTTCTTTGTGGCATTTTGTTGTTCATGTTGTGTGCAGTATTCTCATAGAAGTGCACCTGAACACTCCCAGTGAGCCTGATAATCCTACTTACTTCTCTACTCATGCTCCAATTTTCAATGACTCCAGTTCATGGAGCCAGTTCGAGAATGTGAGAGATGCACAGGCTGACTACAATCTCAGTAAAGCCCCTATATAATCCCGATATAATCCCTAAGTTATCCTTATGTGAGCCATAGTCTAAACTCCTTAAAGGGGGGTTATATAGGGGATTCTATAGGGGTCTACTATAGGGGTTATTAAGGGGGATACTAGGAGTTTAGACTATGGCTCATATTACCCTATATAATCCTAGTATTACCTGCTATGATCTGCTAGCATCAGAACCCACATATCCATGGAGTCCCGAATGCCCCACCCCTAATGTAGACCCGGTTTAGGGTTTAGGGTTTAGGGTTTAGGGTTATGATGAATAAACCCCCTCCTTTTAAGTGCCTTACTGTTAGGATCCCTGTTAAAATCTCATCAAGGGGAGGGGCTTTTTTAATCAGGGGCTTACATTATACTGAAAAACACCCATATCTTTGGTAGCTTATAGAAGACATGCACAGAGCGAAACTAAATAGTTGCTTGCTCACTGCCAGGGGAAACCGGTTGGGGAGCCATTCAAAGCCCGTCTTTGAGGGTCACCGCGAAGTTTTCCTGGAGGACACACAAGTTTGTCAGATACACTTTTTCATCTAAGCTGTTGCTCTTCAGGATAGTTTTGAAAGCTAATTTTTGAAATAGTACCTAGAGCTGGAGAATACCAGGGTTCTGCATTATTAGCCTGCATATGGTTCAGAGTACGGTACATGTAGAAGAGGTACTTCACATCTATCTTGCTGTTAATACACGCCCCACAGTACGTGCTGCAGAAACTTGAGTACTGACTAGAGGTAATGCTTCCATTAGACCAATGCAGAAGCGTGTGCAAAGGGACAAGCTTAAGACGATCAAGGAAGTGAGAATCTTCATCAGCTTTCGCATGCTTTTGCCGAACCCGTGCCATTTCTGGCACCCTAAGCCCTAAACCGCGGAAGACCATGCTCTTTAAACAGCCCCCTACACATTGGGTCCGACAATGACAACCCTTCACATGATCGCTTTGGGAAACCCTTGGGGGTTCAAGATTTTACAAGTGTCAATTGTCCACCTGAAAATTCAGGGCCCCACAAAACTAAATAGGTATGTTACGAACAACTAGCGTGCAGGTGTGAGCAAGGGACATGGGGCATGCAACTCGCATCCGTCTGAAACAAAAATGCAGGGAAGAAACATATGTGGGCGTTTGCCAATATGCCCTTATATCAGGTTTCCCAAAATTCGGGTACTTTTTTGGGGGGGGAGTCCCCATAATAAGAATTCTAGTATTTGGATGTCTAAGCTGGGTCCCCCAGTATTTTTTGGAAGCTACCATATTCACCTTCCACAGGGCCCCGGTAATCCATTTGTACCCACAGCTTTTTTTTGAGTCCGGCGCACTGAAAGCGTTTGGATTCCTTCATGGCCCATTTGAAGCCTGAAGAAAAGCCATGCATTTCGCATGGGCATAGCGCCTCAAAATGCGGATTGCACGACCGTTGCACCTAGCCCTTGCTGCAGGAATCTGCCCAAGAAGTACCAACAGCTGCATCCGAAAGATCTTCAAGACGCTCCCGTGGAGTTTTTATTTTGGCGAGGAGAAGGGCCAGCGCGCAACGGCCTGGCATATCAAAGTGTTGCAGGTGCCGGGCCGCGCGCCGGCCCTTGCGTTTGGTGGTAAGCTTCTGTGTGACTATAGCACACGCGTGCAGGGTCAGATCGCAGAATACAAGGATTCAGAGACATGGGGGTTCCTATCTGTCGAACTTGATTTCTCTTCACTCCCTGAGGATGCCCCAGAGTATGCAGCTTTGAAGAAACTCCCTTTGAAACTGTTTTTCCATAGGTCGGAGCTTCCCTATCAGCTTTGCTCTTGCCAGAGAGCTTCAGACCTATGTGGCGCAAAGGTCGAGTTTAAAGTTCTGGTGGATGATAAGAAGGGGCCCAGAGCCATCAGGCTTTGCTTGCTGGAGGATTTCCTGCCAAAGCATCGGCGGCCAGAGCACCATTTGAGGTGTGCCAGGGCTCAACGAAAGCGAGACTAGGTGAACATTTCGGACAATTTTCGTTCATTGTTCTACAAGGGGACCAGCGGATCATTTCTAAAGATCTTGAGGGCCTACAGGTCTTTCATTGTAATAATACGTAAATGATAATAAAACACAATATTCCAAAAGACCATAGCAAATTTCTAATGAATCGAAATGGAGCCAAGTTCATCCAGGCGATGACCGTTTCATCTTCGAGTCTGGTTTGGCAGACCCATACGTGGCAGAGCAGGAGGTGCTTCTTGCCACCGCTCTTGGAGGTTGCTAACCACAGGGCTCCAAAATAGCCCAATGTAGGCAACATTTGCCCGTCTAGGGTTTACGGTTTACTGTGGAGGCAATATGTATATACGTAGAGCCCCAGGGAAAAGCAGAAAACTTTTTTTCAATCGATCAATGACAGGAAAGCTTGCAGTGCCATGTGTGATGTCCAAAGTCGTGTGTAGAGGGCTGCTATGGCCTCTCTGAGCATCTTTGGGCATGTACGTGTTTAATTTAGCGGTTCTGTATGTTCGGCGCTTGCACCTCGATGTTGCTGTGGACGTTCGAGCCGGCTACAGAGCATCGCATGCTGCAAAATGGCACGCAGAGAGGGGGAATGGACATTTTGGGTTCGAGAGGGCTGTTTCAGTGATGAGACTAGTTAGGGAAAAGCTGATGATACAACCATGTAATATCCTATAGCATGTCATAACCATTATTCTAGATGGCGAGTGTATTGCAACGTATCTACCGAGGAGGCTGTGAATGGCTGTGAAACATTGGATTAGTTACATGGGTGACTCAGGCACTCTGTCACAGCAAACAAGAATCTTGAACGGGCTGCTAGATATTCACTGAGCCATAAACTGCAAACCCCAGACCCTGAACCCTAACCCTGAAACCTCCAAACTTTGCACAGGTCTTCCCAAGGTTTTTGAGCAGAATGCTTGCTGCAGTCATTTCCGCAGATCGAGCGGGTAGAACACGCAATCTAAAGCTCCACGTAAGTACCAAGTATTCCGTCATGATCGTTAACAGGCATCATATGAATGCCCAAATCGTTAGCCAATTAATTTAGCTCGCATATTCGTTCTCGAAATTCCCTTACAGTGGTAACAGATACTGCCGTGGCCTCGGTGGAGAGGTACAAGAAGGTGAGCAAAAAAAGGGCCTCATACACCCCTTGCATGCCACCCGACATAATGCGATGTAGCTATAATAGCGGGCGAATGCCATCTTGCGCTCTCAAGGCAATTTACATTGGATTTAAACGGGCAGCCCTATAGGCACTGTGTCACATGGGTGGTTGTCAAAATTATGATCACTTTTTGGGTCCCTATTATAGTACGGCACCTAATATTTAGGGTACCCAAAAAGGGACCATAATTTTGACAAGCACTCACATGTATCTGACGCCGCAAATTCTCGGCACATCTTTCAACCCAACTCCTGAAGCCCTGAACGTAAATCACTTTTTAGGGTTTATATAGGGTTACATGGGGGTTATTTTGGAATAATGGAAAATAAAATGGAAACTACTATAAACCCTAAACCCTAAACCCTTAAACCCTAAACCCTAAACCCCTAAACCGTATAATATATAGGATCGCTACAGGGTTTAGGGTTTGGAGGTTACGGCCGGCCCGAAACCTTAAGCCCTAAACCCTAAACCCTAAA
Source organism: Symbiodinium pilosum (assembly GCA_905231905.1). Lineage (NCBI taxonomy): Eukaryota > Dinophyceae > Suessiales > Symbiodiniaceae > Symbiodinium > Symbiodinium pilosum. The sequence continues at coordinate 88,517 of CAJNIZ010012158.1, read as the reverse complement.
CCCTGAACCCTAAACCCTAAACCCTAAACCTAAACCCTAAACCGCCCGAAACCTTAAGCCCACGAGGAGCCGTGTTTCCGAACGGCGAGGGGAGCCGAGCAGCTGAAGATGAGTAAAACAAGGCCTGGAACTTGCCCAACTTTGGTTACATTCTCCCTATAACCCTAATATAACCCTAATATAACCCCAATATAACCCTATATAACCCCAATACATTCTCCCTTAAGTAGCTAACCTAAACCCTAAACCCTAAACCCTAGATCTCCCTTAAGTACACTAACATGGAAACCCATATAGTCCCCTTTTAAAAGGACTGTGGTCTTTTTAGGGACCTTTTTGGGTTTCCATGTTAGTTTCCGGGAGTGTACATTCTCCCTTAAGTAGCTAGAATATGGCTTTGGGATGCTTTGGGTATTTCAAAAAAGATTCCCATATACCCCATGTTCTATCTACTTAAGAGGGACTATAGAGCTTAGGGCTTAGGGTTCCGCTACCTTGGCGCTTAGCAGGGACTGAGGACCTGTGGTGGTCCTTAGAAATTCATGCATTAAAAAATATTTTCCCCCAGTTGCTACTGAGCACTAGGAAGTTGGGCTTTGGGGTGTAGCGGCAGCCTTTCCTGTGGCATTGCGGTTCTCAAGCTCGTTTTGAAAAAAAAAGGCGGTACCAATGGCGTATGAGGTCTGAGCCCTTTCAATATTTCGTGTGAGCTATAGCCTAAACTCCTTATGGGGGGGGGTGGGGTTATATGAGGGATTATACAGAAGACTATTGCAGGGGTTATTGAGGGGATACTAGGAGTTTAGACTATAGCTCATGTGGAAATCAACTACGCTGTATCTGGTGTGCTTTTCGTAGCCGCATTGGGAGAAAGTAGCTAGGAGTGATTTACAATCTGATTTTAATAGAGTGGAATACAGTAGAATATAGTACCATGTCGTTCAATATTGTATGATATAGCATGATATAGCATGATATAGTACGGTATAGTATAATATACCGTAACCCTAAACCCTGAACCCTAAACCCTAAACCCTACCTCAACTCCACATCTGGAGGCTGCGGATTTGGATCAAAAGCTGCGCGGCTCTTCACACCGAGGCAGCAGTTTTAGGCTTTAAGGGTTTAGGGTTTAGAGTGTAGGTTCAGCATGGGCTCCCAGCTGCATGCTTTGATTGGTGCACTGAGTGGTCATTTTGGTAACCGTCCCCTTCCCGAAGAAGCTACTTGGCTCCCTATTTTTTGGGATAGTCTACTTGGAGGTTTAGGGTTTAGGGTACTTGGAGGCCCATGGGAGTTAGTGACTACATATAACCGGGAGAATAAACGTAACTTATAATTGGGGTACCGGGTAACCCCTATAAGCCCATTCATCCACTCTACGCAGGGGCGGTTAGTAGGGCATGAGGAATATAATCCCCAGAGTATGTTCCTTATTCCCTAGTCACCCCGGTACATCTAGAGCAGTAAGAAAAGCTATGGTTTAGCCGTGGATGGCCAGCCACTTACGGCTTAGAAACCTCGTGGTCAATTTTTTATGCCACAGGCTACAGACTGAAGGTTCATACTCAAGCACGCAGTGTAGCCAACAGCAGGGAACCCATGGTTCTAAACGTCTATCCGCGCCCTACTTTGATTTTAAGCTGGAACATGTTATTAGGTGTGTTTAGGTTCAACCACCAAGAAGGAACTCACACCCACACCAGAAGAAAATGTTAGGCCAACATCGAGGATCCCAACGTCCTGGACTGAAGGCACAGACCAGGGAGGCTTGCAGTTCGTGATCTCGACCTTCTTGCGCTTCCAGTGCGGCCTTCCTATTCTTACTGGTGCTTACGGAAGAGTGGGCAAGTGAATCCCTATACTGATCCCTATATAATCCCCATACACCCCTTTCATGGTACCTATTTTTCCTTATACAATGCCCATACATACCCCTAGAATGCTACCTATACTCACTCCCTCCCTTCCGCTTAAGCACCAGTAAGTATTCAGCTGCTGTAGGAATGGTCGTGGGATGGCGAAATTGCTTGTAGCGGGCGTTGCTAGCAGGAAGTTTGCTCCTGTTGTCCTGTTGAGCGGCCTTGTGGTGTCGATGACATCGAGGCTTGAAATCCAGCCAAAGCGGCTGTCGTGAGCATGGTTGTAATACGGGGGCCTAAATACTTACCAATATTATGGTTCCATATTCCTTGTATAACATAGGATATGGTAATTCAAATGGACCTCAAGATGATATTGGTAACTATTTAGGCCCCTGTAGTAGCCAAAGTTGTTCGGAGCCACGAGCTGTTGGGTTCTCGCAGTCTGAGCTAGCTCCCTGCTACCTCAGTACCCAGTGCATGTCATAGGATGCTGACTACACAGACTGTGGGCAAACGGAAGAAAAGGTATCTCAAGATAAGAAGCATGGGGTAAGCCTGTGTTTTAGGTAAAAGGCCTCTCAGCATATAGGCCTTTCACCAATGAGCTAGGCCGGTGTGGTAAAGTTTCTAAATTCCCTACGAATATGGGTGAGAGCGTAGATGGTGTGTCTTAGGGATTCTTAGGGGGCCAGCGCACGAATCCTGCCATATGCTCATCCATCAAAACGCAACCCTAAACCTGAAACTGTAAATCCTAAATTGCTTAGACCTGGCAGCTTCAGCTTCATGAAATGTGGCCACCATTCACCTGCGGTGGATACAAACCATCCCGCATGACACTAGGTCGCGAAGTACCTCTTGCCTTGGGAATTATGATATCCTAATATTGTAGGCCATGCGGATTTATAGTATTAACGGGATGGTGGCAGGGCATTCGGCGCAAGCATAGCAAACTGGTTTTCCCGCATTGGGGCTAAGGTCTAGTGTCCTCACTATGGGCCCTTAATCCGGTTTGTAGGGGGTTATAGGGTACAAAGTAAGTACATGCGGACGGAATGATTAAAGGCTCATACTAGCAGCCCCATGCTTCCCTGAAACTTAAACCCTAAACCCCAAATCGCGTGCTTAGGTAAAAGAGTATAGGTGATCTTTCTTGGAATCCGATTCTTTGCTGGTTCGCATGGGTATCCAAGTTTAAAGCGTTCTTGGTGAGGGTTTAATATTTTAGGGTTCAGGATTGAGCGTTTAGGGTTAAGGGAGACTCTACACCCTGGCCGCAGAATTTCTCAGCTCTTTAGCAATTCAAGGCATGGCATCCCATGCTGACGGCAACGTTGCAGTAAGAATTCTTACGGTTTAGGGTTTAGGGTTCCGCCATTTGTAAATACAGCTTCAGCTACTGCAGCGAATGCTGTGTGTTCTGTTAGGTTTAGACTATCAGTGGTACCATTGTTGCTACGGCTACCACCGCCACGGTTGCCGTCACTGAAAATGATCACCACCACTGCCATTGCTGCACGTCCTGTATGGCCCTGGTATTCTATACATATATACATATGTATGTAGTATGTATGTATTTAGTCCCCCTTAAGTAGATAGAATATGGCTTTGTGTATATTATAATAAGATCCCCATATACCCCATATTCTATCTACTTAAGGGGGGCTATAACCATACTTAGGGTCATGCAGGAGTTTTAGTATCCAAAATACCATCACTGTCGCAGCTACCAGAGCCACTTCTCGACGAAACCATAGGCAAGACCCCTGCATCGAAAGATTCTTGAGAAGATTCGTGAGGTTTAGGGTTTAGGGTGTAGGGTTTAGGGTCTTCGCCTTCATGTAGTGGTTCCCTGAACGTTACACCGAAAAACCCTACTCCTAAACTCAAAGCGCCTAAGCCCAAATGAACCCAAAATTAAATCCTTAATCCCGACAACCTGAACCCTCCAACGTTCCTAAACCCTCAATCCCAACCTAGCGAAATCCGTGCGGCGCCGCACATGGCTCGACAGAAGGGCCGCCTGGCTTCTGCTAATGTTGGCTCTACCTAAACCCCCATTCATGTTCAGGGTTTAGGTTTTAGGGCATGTAGAAATAATGGAAAGAATATGGAAACTATTGGAAACTGCTACGACATTGTTTGGGGTTCAGGGTGTAGTAACCCGAAATATGTACAATAATTATGGCCTGTGTGACAGCTCCAGCGATGATTTTTACACATGTTTTAGGTCAGGTAAAATGCCAAAGCCTTGACAAGCTTTTCAAGGAAGGCTGTGATGACCATGTGCAAGGTACTTTGTGAATTTTCCTGTGATAAATATCTCAAAAGCCTGCGACATGTTTCAGATCTTGTTCCTGCCTCGGTTTAGGCTTAATCTGAAAGGATTAGCACCACCATTCGAACGTTGTACAATACATTTTGTTCTATTACATGCTATATGTTTCGCCAAGTCCAAGCATAGCAAACTTACCAGAACAGTTTGTTAGCATCCTTTCGACCACCGTGTAGTCCTCAGACAAGACCTCGATTTAAATTTGGGGGTTTCCCAACACATGATGGGTTTAGTGTTTAGGGGTTTAGGGGTTTAGGGTTTAGGGTCCCCGAAAAGGTACATCATGTTGTGGGAAACCCCAAATGCTAGACCCTAAATCCTATACCCTACAAGGATTTTCGTATTTTCGGGCTTACACTGAGGTCCCCAATTTTGGGAAGTTACAAGTGTGTATTCTAATCATGCTGGCCCCTACGTTCTGAAAGCTATGGTCCCTAGAAACAAGATTCGATAAAGAACTCAATGTTTAGGGCTTAGTGGTTTAGGGTTTAGGGTCGGGCCGTCTGTGGTCCCGCAGGCCACTTATGGAGCCCCGATACGCGCCAAGGGGGATGCCGATCATGGCTATGACTATACTCATGGGTTCCCCTACTAGGGTTTAGGGGTTTAGGGTTAATTTTTAGGTTTTACGGTTTAGGGTCCTCTATACAACACCCCCTAGGTCCCCCCCTTCATTAAGGTTATTTGGGGATAATTAGGCATCATTAAGGTTAATTGAGGGGGAACCTTGGGGGGTTAGTGTAGGGAGGAGTAGTAAAGGAACCAATGAACAATTGATATCTCACCCTAAGCCCACCAGTTACGGAACTGCAAGCACCAAACTTGGAGCTGCCTACACCCCCAAAATCCCAAGCCCTTATACCCGAGACCCTAAGATCCTAAATTCCAAATGAGTAGTATATTTTGGGGAGATACCATGCTACCCAATTCAGCAAGTGCAGTCCATTATCTATTCTAGAGTACTCACTGTTTGAGGGGCCAAAGCTGCCCAAACGCTGGATTCAATGACTGACTGATGCCCGAGAATACTATGGTACCCAACATAGAGTAAGACTATATCCTCCTTTTGGGTATAACCACGAAAAAAAAACGCTATATACTCAGGGTGTTAGTAGGGAACACGGGAATTGGTCCCCAGCAAGTGTCCCTAAACCCTCTAAGCCCTCAACCTTAAGCCGCAAACCCTAAACCCTCAAGACTGCAAGCATAAACCCTAAACCCTATATAATCCCCTTATTCCCCACTAACCTCCAGTAAGTATAGTCCCCGAACCCTAAACCCTAAACCCTAAACCCCTAACCCTAACCCCTAAACCCTAAAAAATTAAAGCGATCCCAGGCAAGTCTAAGCCTAGCAAACCCGCTTCGCGGCCGCCACCAGCGGAGCCGAAGGCCTTCCTGGCCTGCGCGCACGGCAACCTGGATTTTCATGGTGTTTAGGGTTTAAGGTTTAGGGTTCTAGGCTTTAGGGTTTAGGGCTCAGGCTTTAAGGCTTAGGGTTGAGGGTTTTAGGTTTTAGGGTTTAGGGTTGTGCGGTTTAGGGTTTCCGGGTTGAGGGGGTACCATACCTAGCAGCATTATTCCTAAAATTTTCAGGGTGAGGTTTTGGATTTAGGCTTTGGGCTTTGAGATTTAGGTTCGAGGGTTCAGAAGCCCATTTTGAGCGTTGAATAAATAATTCCGGCACGCCCCTATAAGAGTTTCTAGGGGCTTTCCAGCTACAGCATACGAAGACCTTGGGCATTCTGTTGAGCCGGGTAAACTGTTGCAGTTTTGAAGATCTCTCAACGCCAAACCCCAAACACTGAAACTACCCAAACACGCGACGTCTGAGGCATCAACCTCCAACACATTCGGCTTCTTGGATGCTACATGAGTAGTATCATATTTGAGGTTTGGGGCTTAGGGTAGTAGTCTGCAATATAAGAATTTGTATGTATCCTCTTCGGGTAGAGCTTTTTATAAAAAGAACATAACCTGACTCGGTTCAACCACAGCAAAAGCTACTCAAATAAGACACGGTTACACTAGTAACTCTTTGGGCTTAGGGTTGGGAATCTAGGCTTCAGGGTGCAGGATTTGGGGTTCGTGGGATACCTGAGAGCTTGGGGGACATTGAGAGTGCGGAGAGGGTTCCCGAGGATTCTTACAATGATCTCTCATATATGCTGTGACAGAACGACCTCTATGTCTTTTCCGTTCAAGAGACCCGGGTCTACATCCAGAAAAGAAACACAAGAAGACCCTTCAAAAGTTGCACCTTTATCATAGGAACCGCCCAAACACGAAACCCGGCATGAACTCCCATTACAGTACTTCAGTTTTTTCCTCGCATTGAAACTTCGCAAATTGTTGAGGCGGTGCCTGTAGTTCGCACGTAGTGCCATAGTAGTTTCCATTTCCTTTTCCATTATCCCTATAGAACCCAATATACTACAGTAGTTTCCATTTTCTTTTCCATGATCCCTCTAAACCCATAGTTCCTAAACCCTTAGCCCTATAGTCTCCATGGTTTCGATACCTGACGCCATCACACACTACTAGGGTAGCGCAGACCTGTTTTGATCACGTTTTAAGCTGCCGTTGGGCCCAGAAGTCAGAATCTGTTTAGGGTTTAGGGTTTAGGGTGAGTGACTGTCCAGGAGTCTAAATCAAGTCATAGAACGGAAAAATAGAAATGGTCTTGTTTACTAAATGAGCTTTGCCTTTCATGGTAACTAATCTTATTTTGAGCTCCCCCTCAAATCTTTGTTTTTGTTCTATCTAGCACCAGTGCTTATTTTGTGTTCCATTCTTTTCTTGTTCATTCTCAATTAACGGTTCAACTTCCCTAACAGCAACCCAGAAATCGGTATGGGCCGGTCAGGGCATTGGTCAATGGCTTGTGGCTTGAATATCCCTAAACCTAAACCCAATACGAAGTTTATGAGTTCCCAGACCCCCCCCCGACTATCCTACCTTTGCTTGGGTCCCCCTTGCTTAGGCTTGTTTGACGATAGGGATAGTAGAGACAAAGCAGTCCTGGACAGGGGGTAGAATAGAGGCCGTGGTTGCAGAGATGCACCCCAGACCTAGACAAGCCCCACGCCTCCCGGCCCCCTGCGGGGCTTCAGCTTTGGTAGTGCGGGCTCAATGAACTTGAACAGAGATTGGGGCCTAGAATATAAGAGCAGGTACTACTATGGTAGCGTGATTCTCTGGTGCTCCTTGCAACGAGGTGCAGTACATGTCTAAAGTAGCCCTCCCCCTGAACAGAGGTTTTGACATTGTATTGAACATCCTGTGGGGCTCAAGAGACCCTAAAGGGTCTAGGGCTTAACCCTAATCAAAACCTGAATGGGGGTTTCCCAAAATTAGGGGTACCCTTTTGGGGATCCCCATAATAAGGACTATAATATATTAGGATCTATATTGGGGTCCCCTCATTCTGGGAAACTACCAAATAGTAGTTTCCATTTTCGTTTCCTTTAGCAGTATATACTCCCCCAAATAACCCGGGGTTTGTCTTCGTAAGCCCTCAACCAGATCATCACCACCAATCGGGGTTTCCGAAAATTAGGGATTCCCAAACATATGATATGGATTATAGAGTTTGGGGGTCGAAATTGGGGTCCCCCTATTTATGGACACTATCAAATCTGTTTTTTCCTGGAGATTGCGGAAGGGTGTGAGGTTTAGGGTTTAGGGTTCACGCTTGTACGTATTTTTGATAACTGGTCGCTCCAGCATTCTCGACTTCTCATACTGACTTCTCATGTTCTTGTACATTGTCCGCGCTTGCACATGTCGACGATACGCATTCTGCCTAAACCGTTAACCCTGAACCCTAAGCCCTAACTTTCCACCTGAACCCTACATGCCCAAGCCTTCGTCGTTGAACCCTAAGCACCTTTATCCACAATTTTTTGCCTTGAAAAATCTGAGAACCTATACATGAGGAGCCATGGTCCCATCCCCGACCATCCGGAGTGCTTTGAGCGAGTGGAGGTAGGCAACTTCCCTTGGGTCTGCCAAGGGGCTTGGGGTTGTACTGCGGAGTTCAGGGTAGAGGGATGTTTGAACCACGAACTCTGACACTAAACCCTAAACCCTAAAACTTTTTTTAAAAAAAACAACAACTTAAAAACTAAAGCGCAGACACGGGGCCGTTTTGGGGACTTAGGGTTACGATGGTACACGGGTTTGGGTATAGAGGTCATGGCTTGGAGGCCGAAGCCTCGTGGTTCAAGGCATTTAGGGATATATTCGGGTACATATTCCTGGGGATTACGCCCTAAACCCGACATATATAGCAGCTCTTAGTTGTAGAGATGAGGGTTAAGGGATAAACGTGCTCTAAAACGGGTTTGGGGTAGAGTAGAGTATAGGCTTCGGTGATTAGCTCTGGGGTTCAGGTCTGGGGCTTTAGAGGGATCAGAGCAGAAATGCAAACAAACTTAGTTATTGATTGGTTCCGTTCTACAACCCTAAGCCCTAAACCCTAAACCCCTAAAGCCCTAAACCTTCAGGGTACATGATTAAAAGTCCCAAGGCGCCACCTAATGGGCTATGGGTTATGAGGTAAATAGGTTCCCTGACAGACTAGCTCCCCCCAAAAAAAGTACTTCCCAAAAAACGCGACTTTAGGTGGACTCCCCACCCAGTAATAGTGACTAGAAGGGATCATAAGGATTACGTTCTATGAGGGTCCTCTTAGATTCCGATAATATTACTATCGCAGCGTGGGCTTCCTCCTAACCTAGACCCTAAATAAACCCTAAACCCTAGCCCCTAAACCCAAGCTGTGTTGCTACTGTGGGCCCTGAATCAAAGTCAAAGTGAAAAAGCCAAAAAAACGTCCCGGGCCTAACCTGCTTCCCTAGAACGGTTTCGGGTTTAGGGTTTAGCGCCGATAGAACGAATCAAAACGATAATCTCAGGGAATGCCTGCTTCTTAGGGTTTGATGGTCCTAAACCCTACACCCTTAAACCGCGTAGATTGCCCTAAAGATCAGCTGTTGAAAGGCTCATGTTGACTCCCAGTTCCAGCATGTTTGAGCCCTACACACCTAACCCAAAACCCCAAGTAGGATGCTTCACGAGGCTTGCGTGGAGCGATTGAGAGCAAATTCAGCGCTCTGGCCGGTTCTGAAGACTCCTGGCCTAGAGTATGGGCTCAGGCGATTACCACTATTATGGTTCTTCAAGGGGCTAATTGCAGTTATACTATAGGAGTTTATAATGGAGAACGAAATCGATACGACGAACATGGAACATGAATGGAAACTGGGTGATAGGGGTGTCTAGGACTAGTTACCAATAATATGTTCCGAGATTCATTGAAAATATACTATAGACTACCATCTTGGGGTGGAATCGTTATTGCGATTTCAGGTGTTTGTAAATGTATATAGCCATAAATAGGAGCATTCATATTCCTAAGATTTTCCAAGGATTCCGGATATCGAGACGCATTTGTGTGAGTGTCCGGAAGGAAGTGCTCCTTTCCTTGTTGCGGCTACAAGCCCTAAAATACCCTATTATAATATAGTAGCTTCCATTTTCTTTTCCATTATCCCTATATAACCCCTATATAACCCTAAACCCTAAACCCTAAATAGTAGTTTCCGGTTTCTTTTCCATTATCCCTATATAACCCCTATATCACCCCTTATATAACACCTAAATCCGTGTAGCTCCGGGATGCTAATCGTCTCATCTATGGGCGGGTGTGCTTTGCCTTTGGGCCCTGTAAGACCGCAAGAGCCCTGTCCCAATGCTTCCGCTAAGCAAATGCAAATCTTCCCCCTAACACGCGCAGTCACGAATCTGAATCCCAATGCCCTCATCCGCAAATGCCCTTATACCTGAATCTTGAAATGCGCCGCAATCTCTATAAGATCTAGAAGCTTAATGGGATCCCTATACCCTAATCCGCCCTTAATTGCGCTCATCCCCAAACTCAATGCCCAAAACCCTCAACCTCCCCACCCCACCCCTGATCCCTAAGCCCTGAGTCCTTATCCTGAAGCTCCAAATCCTACGCCGCAAGCCAGCAAAAGCTACACCCCAAATCCCAAAGCCAAAGCTCAAAGCTCAAACTCTTATCCCTACAAACACAAAACCTGAAGCCCAAGACCCCCAAACCCCAAAACTAGGCACAAAAAAGACAACACTATTTCTTTGAGGTTCTGAATATCTTATAACACGGCCAGCCTATCCCCAAATCCTAGCTCTAACCTTAATTCATAAACAAATCCTAAAGCCTGAGCCCTGAACCCATAATCCCCTAAACCCTAAACCCAAAGTTCCCTAAACCCTATAAACTCTAAATCCCCTAAACCCTAAATTCTAAACCCTAAATCCCCTAAACCCTAAATTCTAAACCCTAAATCCCCTAAACCCTAAATCCTAAACCCTAAATCCCCTAAACCCTGCATCCCCTAAACCCACTTCTAAACCTACCTGGACCCCAAAAGTATGTAAAATAATGGCCCTTATGGTTATTATTATGGGTTTAGGGCTATTATTTAACATACTACTATTACTATTACTATGACTATTACTATTACTATTACTATTATTATTACTATTATTATTATTACTATTACTATTATTATTCTTACTAGTATTTTACATACTTTTGGGGTTTAGGTAAACCAGAAAAGGAAGCTCGAGCCTCGAAGAGCCTCGGATGCCGAGATCCTCCTCTGCCACGAGGAGCCAGGGAAGTCAGGGAAGGTTTTCAGGGTTTAGGGTTTAGGGTTGAGGGTTTAGGGTTAAGGGTTTGGGGGTTTAGTGTTTTAGGGTTCAGAGTTCAAGATTTTATTGTTTAGGTTTTGGGGGGTCAGGGTTCAAGGGTTTTAGGGTTCAGGGTTTTAGGGTTTAGGGCTCAGGGTTTTAGGTTTTGGGTTTTAGGGGTTAGGGTTAGGGGCATTTTAGGGCCTTAGGCTTCAGAATTTAAGATTGTAGGGTTTAGGTTTTTTGGGGGGTCCGGGCTCAAGGGTTTTAGGGTTCAGGGTTTTTGAGGTGTAGGTTTTAGGGTTTACGGTTTGAGGTTGCGGGCTTTGGGTTTAGGATGGGGGTTTTAAGGATAGGTAGATTCCTAGCGGAAACATTAGGGTCCGTATTACAGTGGGGGCCTGAAATCAACCTACGGGGCAGACCTTCTGAGAATCCATCTTCAAGGAGTCCTTCTTTTGAAGGGGTTTGTCCCATTTGGGTAGTTTTTGTGAAGCTACCCAGGGTGCCTTTGTCACCCGAAATACGATGGCTCTACTGTAGGGGTAAGGAAGAGCGCACTTGGGTTTAGGTTGAAGTTGAGGGCACCCAGGACTTAGGACTTGAGAAGCAATGAATCAACATGTTACTGTGGAAGCCTCAATCATCACAAGTATTGTCCCTCAGCTCCTTGCACAGTTGCAGGTTTGCTGTACCTCAAAGCTCCATTAGAAAAATTCAATCTGTTGCACGAATGTGTTTATTCAGCTCCCCCTAACTGTGTGTCCATATAAGATTCGCAAGGATAGTCAGACAAATGATGAACCATCCTGATGCCTAGGCAACACAAAAGGCGGATTTGATTTTCAAAGATAGGCTAAGCCTTTCAAAGTCCATATGGGGTTCCATGTTTGCTTGAGAGAGGTTACCGAGTCTTGTCCTCAAGATTTCGATGGAACGTTCTCCCGACAGGCCTCATACGTCCTATACATACTTAGGGTCCCCTATAGGTGCCTTTTGGGCTTGAAAGATCCTATGAGCATGCCGGGACCCCTAGACTTTGAGCCTAGGATCCCGGGCGCGATTTAGGGTTGTAGGGTCACTGGGATATCTTGGACACTCTGAAGCCGCTGTGCCGCAGCTAAAAGTAGACTTTATATAGTTCTAAGTACGCAGGAAGATCTCTATCCGTTAGCATTACATATGGTTGACTGGTACTGCGTGGAGGCAGTGGATACCTCCATTGCAAGAAAGCCCGCATGTTGATACAATAGAGCGTAAGGTCCGTGTTGCTGGTTATCGTACTTTATACCAAGGATACAACCCGCAAAAAGCCCTAAACCCTAAACCCTAAACCTTAAACCCACAAAAAAGCACCCCTCAACTCTACACACGAAGCAAGGAGTCTCATCTCAAAGGTCTGCAGAAGCTTGTCCTTTGGTCTGCATGCAAGAGGAATGACTATTAGGGTTTATAGGGCTTAGGGTTTAGGGTGTAGGGTTTAGAATTTCTGAAGTCAAAGGCGGATACCAGGCATGTTTACGGGTTATGTTGGGACATACAGGGGTTGTAAAGAAGTTTTGGGATTATTTTAAAACAGGGGCCCCCTTTGTGGGCGTCTCTATAAAACGGATCATAGTGCCCTACACTCTAAACTCTAAGCCCTGAACCCTACACCCTAAACCCTAAACATTATAGTTAGTAGATTCGGGTCTCAGGTTGGGACTGAAGATTTTTCGGTTAGGGCTTAGGGTTAAGGGTTTGGGGAGGGTGATTGCGATGAAGCCCTTATTACGGCTCATGCTAGATATTCCCATGATTCTATGTCAGCATCCTACACATGTCAACATCCCACGCAGAACTTTCAAGCTCAGGTAAGCAGCACCGAGGTTGAGAAGCATATTATATCTATAAGCAACATTTGAGCCTTCGTCTAAACTCCTCAAAAAGGTTGTAAGGGTTTATATAGGGGAGTATTGTAGGGGGGGGAAGCTCCAGGACAAATCCGGAGTCCCCTGCAGACAGGTGCTTCACCCCCTGGAGCCCGCCAGAGCTGCGCTGGAGCATGTTCCCGCGCGCAGGCCGCACCACGCCCGGATCTCTGCGACGAGCCGCACGGCCATCGTGGGCGAGGCCAACAAGTTTCACACGGTGCGCGGCACGCACCATGGGCCGGAGAGTGCCCTGCTTGACAACAAGCACGAGCTGCTCTCGCGGTTCGACCCTGCTACGAGGGATGCAATGTAGCGCCGACGTGCTTCTCATCCTACCTTTGGGATGCTGCGAAGCGAGGGGATAGAGCCTCAGACGTTCTGGCAATCCAGTTGGCGTTTGCGCGCAGGCCTACATCTTTCGAGAGGACACTCTCCTCGAGGTCAAGTCGCTGATCAAGAGACTGTCACTGGGAACTTAAACTATGGCGCAAAGTATAAGCATCATTGGGACTTGACGAAGTGTTGCTTCTGCATTGGAATCTACACTGACATTTATAACCCGTAAGCCTTGGATACTGCCACTCTACGCAGTAACTGTCGGAGAATACTTGTAGTATGAAGATTCATGAAGATTCAAGATATACAGCCTTTGATATCACCCCTATTGTACTCTGTTTCTGGGTGGGGGCTGTGAATTGGAAACCAGTGAAAATACAGCAAGGAAAGTGTAGCCTCGCAGTATCTATTCCACGTAGTTGCGATTTAGTATCCCGCCATTTTGATTTTAGGTGACTATTCAGAGGTGGCGATGGGAGTGTGGCCTGCACCCTACTCTACTGTAATACTGTTTCCTCAAAGCTCCCGTAACTTACCATTGCTTAGCTGAAGGGGCCATTGTTGTTTCCAGACCAATGATATGGGCTGTTCTAGAAATAGTGGCCCTTTGGTTATAGGTTATACAGACCCCAATACCTGGGGCTACCAAAATAGCACCCAAGTTTTTCGAACTACCCGTATAGCAGCTTCCATTTTCTTTTCCATTCCTTCATTCCCCGCTAACCAGAGATCAGAAACCGTGACTGTCGTTTGCATTAGTGAGCACTTCGGGCACCAGGTCGCAAAGCCAGGGTTACCCTTTCGCGGAATTTGAAACATGAAAACTAGGTAACTAGATAGCACTTTGGGATAAGTCACTGGTTCTGCTTTTGTTTCACAAGGGAATCTCTTCGTTAAACGTTCCGGGGGTCCTCAGAGCACAAATGGTTTCCTTGTGAACGTCGGGAGTTGCTTTTTGTGATACTTCGCAATCAATGCTGTTGTGCCCAAGGTGATCAAATGCATTTTAATATACCATACTATACCATACTATACCATGATATACTATAATATACTATATAATATACTACGCCATAACATATTACAATACGATATAATGATATACTAGAATATACTAGAATATATTATAATACACTATGATATACGAGAACCTGCTATAATTTACTATAATTTACCAAAACGTACTGTTGGTGCAGGACTGCCTGCGCACACCTTAGGTCTCCTAAACCCCCGAAATGGCCGAAGACGAGGTGCAGGTAAATCAGTAGGGTTTAGAAGCCTAAATAATTGCCAACATTATTCCTCTGTAGTGCTTATAGACGTATGGGCCTTTCCATGGGGGGAGGGTCGCTATAGACCCAATATAGCATGGTCCGTACTCGTATTACCCTAAACTGGGGCGAAGGAACCTTCAACACTTTCTATTCAGTGGCCGTCTGCCCTTGAACCCCAGAAGGGTTTGCCCATTAAGTGCCTGCCAGGGTTAACAGCAGCCAGCACTTGACACATAGACTCAGGCACTACTTTTATTGGTGTTTTGTGGGAGCCATTCATCCATACAAGAATTGGGTAATCCCTATGCAAAACTCCCAATTACCACCCCTGCATTCCGCTCCGTCATTTCCTAGTAGTACCAATATGACACATAGCACCCTTTATTCCCTACAAACCAGCAGTAAATCTAATACCTGCCCAAAATACGGGGGCCCTAAGATAGACCCCAACATACTATAGTCCTTATCATAGGGCCCTGCCAAAAGGTACCACTAGTTTTGGGAAGCCACCACCCTAACCATAAACCCTGAGTCCCTAAACCCCTACGCCCCTTAACCCTAAAACCCATATGAGGATTCCACATAGTGTAGAGGCTAAGTTCGGGAAACCCGAATATCTTCCGCCAATTGTACACAGGTGGAGTTGGCTATAGCGACTGGCAAGCCCCAGTTCGTGCCCTCCAAGGGCTCAGCAGGGAGCCCGGAAGAAAGGAAACCATAAGCACTAGGGTTTAGGGTTTAGGTTAACCCAAAGCCCTAAAACGTAAGGCTTAAACCCTGAATCTTAAACCCGAAATCTTAAGCCCGAAGCCCTAAACCCAAGGAAGGTCTAGGACTTGAATCAATGAGTTTCTGCTACGGAACTTGATTAAAATAAGTTATCAGAAAAAGCCTAGATATGGAATGATATGCTACATGAGCTACAGTCTAAACTCCCATTATCCCCCTTAGTAAGCCCTATAGTAGTCCCCTATACAATCCCCTATATAACCCCCTTTAAGGAGTTTAGATTATAGCTCATGTGAAGTTTACAGAGTAGCCTGTTGCATTCAGAAGGGCTCAGGGCATGGAATTGAAGTTCGAGGGTCCGGCTTCCGAGTTACCCCAAAGGACCCACTGCCAACTTCTGCTACTTGGAGGCTCAGGGGACTCAGTAAGTACAGCCCCCCTGAAGCAGATAGAATATGGGGTATATGAGGATCTTATTGTTATTTTGCTTAATTCCATATTCTATCTACGTAAGGGGGGCTATACGTCACAAAGGGTTTAGAGGCAGGCAAGCCCAACTAGGGGACTTATAGCCCCATGTGTAACCTACGTACTAAATTCCCTGGGTCTTCAAGTAGGATTTATTGTTTTGAATTCAGGGTTGTTGGCTTCCGCTAGGTTTGGCGTTTAAGGCTTCAGAGGATGCTGTGGGGCTTCCAGGAGGGTTTAGTGGGGTTGCTGTTAAGGAACTTAATTCAAGCTGCTATATTGGGGAGACCTTTTTTCCTCTATATACCCATTCTGGTAACTTAATTAAAGTTCCTTAACGGTAACCCAGTTAGGCTTCAGCGTTTCGGGCTTCCTTTTTATCCCCCCAAAACACTTCGAGGACAAATCCTAAACCCTAAACCCTAAACTGTCTCATCTGTCATCCTCGCGCAGCCGTTCTTCGGAGGACAACCACATGAGCCATAGTCTAGACTCCTTAAATAGGGGTTTTCTAGGGGATTATATGGGGTTTAGGGTTTAGTGTCTAAACTCCTAAAATTTGGGTTATACAGGGGATTATCTAGAGAAGTATTACAGGGCTTATTAAGGGGGTGTTAGGAGTTTAGACTATGGCTTACATGGGACCCGCAATGTTGAAATTGCCCAGTAATTTTGTGCCATATGTCCCCAAGCTCGTCCCTGGAAAGTTGTTCCAAGTTACGATGAAACATTCTGCGCGATTTTGACGACCTGCTATGAGACAGACCCTAAACCCGAAAACCAGAGGCTACACTCCAAATCTTCAGAACCCTGACACCAACCCCTAGGCTCAAAATCCTCCAAACCCTGAACACTAAATCCTAAACTCTGTTTTAGGGTCTCCCAAAGCAAGGATCCCTATACCCTGAGCTCTAACCCAGGTTTGCATCAGTGATCCTGGCGCAGAACTTTCTGAGGAGGGAAGCGGGGGCGATACGCTTCTTGGCCTGAATAATGCATTGTTAGCCAGCTTCAGCGTCTTGAGGGCTCAGGGGTTAGATTCTAGGGTTTAGGGTTCAGGGTGCCGGGCTTAGGGTTTGGGGTTTGTGATACAGGCTTGAGGCTTTGGGGTGCGAGCAAGCAGCCTCAATCATAATCTACCCGGCGCGAACTTCCTTTCTCCTTCGGGTGGAAGTGCTCGGCTTACTTTCGTAACTAGTCATGCGTTTTAGTGTTCGCTATTTTCCAGGTAGGACCTCAAACCCTGAACCAAAAAGCCTAGAACCTTGGGCTTAATATGTGCTAAGGATCAGTTGCCGATGTGATGCTACCAGCAGGGGTTTTGGGTTCAGTAATTAAGGTGCCTTTTGGCAGGCAAAACCCCCACATAAGGATCTTATGACTACCATGCAATCGATGTGCGTGGGAATGACTAAGCTCTAAACCCTAATCCTTGTGGTCCCCCTTAAGTAGATAGAATATGGGGTATATGGGGATCTTATTATAATATACCCAAAGCCATATTCTATCTACTCAAGGGGGACTATAGACCCTAAACCCTAGACCCTAAATAGTAGTTTCCATT
>CAJNIZ010012158.1:26529-46076 GCA_905231905.1 Symbiodinium pilosum | reverse complement strand
AAACTTGTACTACGATTTAATGAAAATCCAGCCGGCTCAAGGGAACGTCGATTCCAGTAGTAAGCTTGCACTACGATTTAATGAAAATCCAGCCGACTCGCGCAAGCACATGTGGCACTGCAGCACACATGAGTTGGCGATACCCCAGTGTAAAATGTAAGCAGATTCCCTGAAGAAGCGATACCTAATCCCAAAAGCGATACCCCTTGTCTTATTTCCGCTTTGGAGCCTTTGAATTTAGCCGCCCGCTCATTTGGAGCTAAAGTGAACCATTATAGGGCCAACCACAGCGAAACCTCAACTCTGTTCCTGATGGCAGGGGCCCGCTTGCCACGGCGCAATTCGAAAGACCTGTGAAATCCACAAGGTGGACATGCATTTCTTCTTCTTCGGGGATTTTCTTGGAGAACGTGCTGCATCTTCATAACTGAACCCAACTAGCCCAACGTGGGTTTGCAATCATTTGGGCAAAGTATCATGGCAATTTTCTCCTCTATTATACGATGACTATATTACTATTGCGACTATTCCTATTATCATTCTCACGACAACTATGACTACTACCATTCTTACTACTTTTATTACTATTGCAATTTCTACTCTTGTTATTATTGTTACTATTGCTAGTGTTACTGAGGTTACTATTACTACTGTTACTATTGTTGTTCTTCTCATTATTGCTATTAGTATTAGTAGTATTACTATTCGTATTATTAAGATTATTACGCGTGTTGCTATTATTGCCATGAAGCTTCTCGCGTGTGCCAGGGGCCGCCACTGCATCTGCCGGTGCCGCCGTCGAAGAAGGACGGGGCGAGAAAAGATAAGTTTTGGGGTTCTATTATGGGCTCAGGGTTTAGTACTGCAGAATATACAAAAGATTTAGACTTCGAGATTTGTTGGGCTTCAACTTGGGGGAGAGCAGGGAAATCTGAGGCTTCCATAGAGTTCGTTGTTGAGTCAAGATGCCCTAAACCCTAAACCCTAAACCGCGGTCGATGCGTCCTGTTTTGGGTTGACCCTGGACCTGAACTTCTGAAGGTACATCCCGCCGCCAGACTCCCTCGGGTGTTGGATTGCTTACCTTTTGCTGGTTGAGGCCCCAGGGTGTAGCGAACTGCCCTGAATTGGGTTGGCTGTTAAGGATTTCTTAAAAACTACTACCATAAGGAACCCCTATTATTCACTAGCTACTTCTACTATGGTAACTTAATTCACTTTTCTTAACAGCAACCCAGTAAAGAGTAAACCCGCAACCCTGAACCCTCAACCCAAAACTGTAAACCCTTAGCTTCAAACCCTCAACCCTAAACCCTGGACCTTTTCCCTGAGCGGTAAGCCCTGTAAACCCTAAACCTTAAACTCTAAACCCTTAACCATTTGCATGTCATGGCTAGGCACAGCACTGCTTGTGGATTTGAAGCCCTGACCCGTACGGTTCCCTCAACCCTACACCCTAAACAGATGAGCTATAGTCTGAACTTCATACCCTGACGGATCGCCGGGGTACATGTGGGATGGCGGGCGATGACTGAAGCCCTTGTTGTTTCATGTATGTGAGGCATTTCTTGGAAAAGTCTTCAGGGCACTTCTAACCTCTAAACCTACGCGCGCCCCAGATTAAAGCCTTACACTCTCAATCCGCGAATCCAGCTCACCAGGAGCGGCGACAACCTAGACGACCTTCCGATCGGAGTGATGAGGCTCCAACTCCAGAATTAAAGTTTAGGGTCAGGGGTTGTATGGTTCTTGCACGCCGCAGCAAGCACTCTTCCGGAGCTTTAAAGGGACTAGTCCCGTTGGCTCCAACCGTTCAGCAGCAGTAGGATTAGGAGTAGGAGAACTGGTGCTGGTGGTGCTGGTGCTGGTGGTGGTGGAGGCGGTCCGCGGCGGGTGGCGGGGGTGGTGGGGCTGGCGGTGGCGGCGGCAGCGGTGGCGGTGGCGGTGGCGGTGGTGCAGGAGGCGCTGGTTGCGTGTTCGCGCTCACGCCCCTGACTGTTACGCAGGCCCGTACATCAAGAATCAGAACTCAGTCACGGCGTATTTGCTTACAGGCTACAGACTCCAAAGTGTATCCGTTGTTGGGAGGGAACGATTCTTTGGGGTATGGCTGCCGAAGTCATACGTCCAACTATGATGGTGCATAGAGTAAGAAATCTTCTGTTACCCGTATCAAGCAATATAGAACCGGAAGCCTGTAACCCATAGACTTCAGCTTTGAACCTCGGAACCCCAAACCCTATATGTAAGCCGGAAGACATGCAAAACGTAAACCCCCAAAACCCTGCACCCCAAAACTTAAAAACCTTAAATCCCATACCCCAAGCCCAAACATCATTAGCGGTGGCAGGAGGTGGCGAAAGCGCTGGCAGACCCTGTGGCAACTCTGGAGGCAGCAACTTCTGGCACCTCTAAGGGTTAGGGTTTAGGATACAAGGGTTTAGGGTTTAGGGTTTACGGTTTAGGGTTTAAGGTTTAGGGTTTAGGGTTTGGGGTTTAGGGTTTAGGGTTCAAACCTGTGGTCCTTTTTTGGCGGTCCCCTCAATATACTAGTGGCTGTACTGTAATGTGGGCCTTACATGGGACCACGGAGCCTGAATAATTGCCAGTACCATGCTACAGCATGACATAAACCAAAACCCCATTCTACTTGAATAGGCCTTTAACCTTCAATCCCTACAGAAATCCTATACAGTCTTCCATGTCCTTCTCCATTTGATTTTGCAATATCCTACTTGTTTATCCCCTATTTCCCTGAACCCCAGACGGATGCCTATGATCCCTGTAACCCTGAACACTGATACTCAACCCCTGAAACCCCAATCACTAAGCCCCTACCCCTGAACCCGAAACTCAAACCCTTCCAAGAGAATCCTTTACCCTAAGGGTCCAAGTGTCCAAGAATCATACACTTCCCAATGCCTCCCATGAATTCAAGTAATGTTGGAGCCGCTTTTGCAGAGGGGGCGGAATAACCAAATTTTCAGCGAACATAATTCAGGATCTGCTATTGTTTGGGTGGGTCGGAATAATACAATTTTTTCGGGCTCAGAATAAAAGATGCAAAAGTTATTCACTGATTTAGTGTAGGTTTAGCGAAGAAAAGCACAGCAGAAACATCTTGCAAACTCTGTCTGAGACCCATTCTTCTCTTTGAGAACTCATGTTCGGCTGTCTGTGCCTGAGGCACCAGTGCCACTCAGGCACCAAGACTCTAAAACACCCAAACCCTAACGGACTAGACCCAAGTACAACTGAGTATCCGTTGTAACTGGAGGTGTTGGACGGCACCCTCCGTGTTGGAAGCTCAGCCACAGTGTCTGCGCAGGGGTGACTTGGAGGTTCAGGGCAGTTTTTACTCGACTGTAAACGTTGGATAGAGCTTAAACAGGGGTTATGTACTTTGTTAGGGCTATAGAGGGGTATAGAATGGCGTGACAGTTATGACCGAATTAAATGCTCAATCATAGTTCTAGTTTCAATTTGTCATCCAGTTAGCAGCCCTCCGGGTCCCCCAATACAGTTATAATTGGGTTACCTGTTATAGTTGGGTTATAACAGCCTTGAACCTCCAAGGTTGTCATCAACATGATCTGCATAGCCGGTGTCATCATCCAGGGAGTCACTTTCCCATTGCAACCACCGCCAGAAGCGTTATCACAAATCTAAGTAGCACCATCATCATCACCACCATAATCATCATCACCATCACCCCATCACACCATCACCATTATCGTGGTGTTTCCGGCTACCGAGGTGGTCATCACTGTTGTAGAGGCCGTTGTTCAGAAAAGCACGTTGCGGTTACCATTTTGAGTAAAGCCGTTTTTTCGCCACCTCCTGCTTTCCCACGCTTACTCCTACTGGAATACCGTTGCTAAAGAAGTTGTTGTTGAAGGAGAGTGTGCACTAAACGTTAAAGTCAGCCTGTGTCCCAGCCAAAAGTGTTCTTGGTTGTCCCAAGAAAACAATCTGGTGCAAAGCTTGGGGGGTTTGCGTAGCCATTTGAGCCAGCCACATTCCTTTTATGACCAGTTGAGTGGGAGCTGCACCTACTCAACTATCAGCTATCCATTCTGCAGGCATGGCTTACCCTTAAGGACATGGTGAAGTCAGTCCAGGGGCATGGTATGGTGCAAACCCACATGCCGAAACAGGGCAGGCCCAACCTGGTATATGGGTGGTTGTCAAAATTATGGTCCCTTTTTGGGTGCCCTGAATATTAGGTGCCGTATTATAACAGGGACCCAAAAAAGGGACCGTAATTTTGACAACCACCCATATGCAGGACCTGGGATACCTAGGAGCCTCTAAGGACCTATGGGATGTAGGATTTAGGGTTCTAGGGTTTAGGGTTCTAGGGTTTAGGGTTTAGGATTTAGGGGCTCTAGGGTGTTAGGTGTAGGGGTTAAGGGTTTAGGGTTCAGTGATGCAGGGAATGCACCTGCAGGTCCTGGTATACGTGGACTTCTACATAGATCTTGGAGTATCCAGGGCAATTAAGCAGGGGTATCCTGAGCCCCACGCACTAAACCCTGAACCCAAAACAGCATGGTATCCGGCAGGAATGGGGTCACCCCATACCTTAAACCCTAAGCTCTTGCTTGTGGTGGCACAGCACAAGACTTGGCGAAGCCAAGGTTTAGCCCCAACCTAAAGTCGTCGCCGTGGTTTTCGTGGAAGAAGAACAGGGGCCCTACCTGCCTCAACCAAAACTGCGCATCCAGAAGTCGTCTCTTGTACAACAACTGCGAGAGGCTTGAGACCATAAATTGTGCTAGGGATATTCGTAGAACCCCTGAATATGTGCTTTTAACAGACGGTCTTGGGAGCGCCGCAGATCAGATAGCCTAAGCTGTCGGGCACAAACTTCAACCTAAACCTTAAACCCCTAAACCCCAACAAAGGTGCGCATAGCGCCGCTGGCGCAGCCCAAAGATGCTCTGGTCTCCCGGGACGAGATCCGCGCTCGGCACTTAGGAGTGTCCTTGGGCAGGGGTTTGGGGGTATATAGTCCCCGTTAAGTAGATAGAATATGGTTTTGGGTATACCCCATATTCTATCTACTTAGGGGGGACTATATGGGGTTTAGCGGCCCATGGGACTTAGTAATTACAAATAACTGGGATTATAAACCTACTTCTAATTGGGGTAACCCCTATAAGCCCATTCAGGGGGGTTATAAGTAAGGTTATAAGCCCAGCTATGAGTAGTTACCATGTTTCATGGGTTTAGCTTATGGCTGAGGGGTCGAGATGTCATGTTTAATTAGGGTGTATGCTTTGGGATTTCAGAATGCAGGGTTAAGGTTAAGGTTTAGTTTCTAGTTCTGAGGTTGTCTGCTTTAGGTTCCGGTGTTTGGGTTGTTCTGCATTTTCGGGCCTTAGAGTCTGGCCCTGCTGTGTAGTCTGTAAGGTAGGCCGCTGATACAGCAACTCCCTATGTAGCTCTGATGCGGATAGTAGGGCTCATACGGTTTGGGCCCAACTGGCGAGCAAGGAATGAAGGCACTGATCTTTTTTGTGTAGCAGTCCCTATATTTCAGAAAGAAGGCACAGGATCTTTATGTATAGCTGTCCTATATGATCCCCTATAGTCTAGCCCATAGTATGGTAATTTCCATGTTCTTGTGATTTGTTTCCATCGCTGCTGTCCAGAGCTAAGTCAAGTGCGGGACGATTCCACGATGTTGAGCATCAGAGGCTCCGTTTCTGCACTGAGTCCTTTAATTTAAAGGAACTTGAACTAAGCTACCACTGTAGGGAAACTAGGCTGGTTGCAATGCATCATCATACACCCATAAAATGGTAGCTTATTTTAAGTTCCTTAACACAACGCAGGTACAGCGTGTGCTAGACTCACTGAAGGCTGACGCTGAGCCCAGAACGTAGGTAAGATAACGATCGCGAGCTCCCCCAAAATGGGTCCAGAAGACGATATTTCCACATACTTGGAAGGTCCAGGTACATCTGAGTAGTATTTGATTTGGGGATACTATGGTACGCAATATATAGAGTAAGATTGTATCCTCCTTTTGGGTATAGTACTTTATGTAAGGAATATAATCCTACTGGGTTTAACCACCAAAAAACAACGCTACTCATCTGACAGGTGGTGCAGCCCTAAACCCTAAACCCCTAAACCCTAAACCCCTACAACCCTAAAACCCTAAAACCCAAAAAGCGAGGTGACCTCAGGCAGTGCAGAGGGCGGAAGAAAGTGGAGGTGAGGCTGCTTTGGCTGTTGTGGATTTAGGGGTTTAGGGTTTGAGGTTTAGGGTTTAGGGTTTTAGGGTTTAGGGTTTAGGGTTTTAGGGTTTAGGGTTTAGGGTTTAGGGTTTGGGGTTTGGGGTTTCCCCACATTAGGGGTACCTTTTTGGGGGGTCTCTATAATAAGGACTATAGTATTTGGGGGTCTATATTGGGGTCCCCTTATTTAGGGAAACTACCATCTAGGTTCTATAATGAGTTATAAAGGGTTTAGGGTTTAAGGTTTTAGGGTTTTAGGGGTTTAGGGTTTTAGGGTTTCAGGGTCTAGGGGTTTAGGGTGCCCCAGTAGTACCCTTTTCCCCTTTTTATTTTGGGGTCTCCTTATTAAAAGCAGAATAATATTAGGAACAAAGGTACCCTTATTCTATAGGGGACCATAATTTTTACTGCGGTTCTGAGGCCAATTTAGTAAACCTAGTTATTATGAAGTTTATGTATGGGTTTGGGGCTTTTGAGGCTTGAAGTGTGCCTTGAAGCGCCTCCCTAAGCCCTAAGCCCTTAACCCTAGATTGGCAGAGTCGGGGCCTGGAGTCCATTTCCTCTGGGAAGAGCATTGTGGGTTCCTCCAGGACTTTTTTGAAATCCTAAACCCGTCATCTGCTTGGGCTTCCTGTTCAAACCATCTCTTGCAAACCATTTCTCGACCATTTGGGGCTGTTTTGGAGCTCTCCAGAACTTGCCCAGATAATTTCTGGGCTACTTGTAGATATTAGGAGGACGCTGTAATAGTGGTATAATGGGACTATAAGAGGACCCTAATATGATCCTTATTCCTTATAGTCACTATCCACCTAATGTAGATAATTTTGGGGCTAGGGCTGTGGGGCCTTTCCCACTTCTAGGAATCTCCCACACAATTTCTGGACGATTTTGCGCTGGTTTCGGGCTCTCTGAGGGAGTTTGGTGCCTTTCTTAAATTACTTGTCTTGGACATGTTGGCCTGTTTGGAGGCTGTTCCAAACTATTCTTTGGCTGGCCCAGACCATTCTTCTAGATCAATTGAGTGCTGTGTTGGGAGGTTTTGTTGAGCGAGGCAAGGACCTGTATGCAGCAACAAATTGTTTAGCTTTAGGGTTTGGGGTGTAGGGTTTCCCTGTAGGGTTTAGGGTGTAGGGCTTTCCTTTTAGGGTTAAGGGTGTAGGGTTTTTTTAGATGAAAACAATGAGCAAGCGAGCTTTCATGTCCGCTTGTGAAAGTATGCAATTTTTGTTGATTATTGACTTGAATGTAAACCCTAAACCCTAAACCCTAAACCTTAAATTTAGGCTTTGAGGCTTTTGAAGGCTTATCAAACATAATGTCCTCTAGGCTCAGGCCATACTTGGACAGAAAAGCCCGAAATACATCAAACCCTAAACCCCTACCTGGACCCCCAAAGTATGTAGAATAATGGCCTTTTGGGCTATATTTAAGGGTTTTGGGCAATTATTTTACCTACTTTGGGGGTTTAGGTAAACCCTAAAACCCTAAAACCCTAAACCGCGCAGATGGCGCGTGGCCGGGGCCCACATTGCCCAAGCCGAGTTTGAGTGCGCCAGATACAGTCGGACGAGGCCGCCCCCGAAGTCTCACTGGTTCCTAGTAGGGAATCAGGGAATTAGGGTTTAGGGTTTAGGATTTAGGGTTTAGGCCTATATTAACCCCATATACTATACGTATTCCCCTATTCCCTGCTAACCTGCAGTAAGAAGTATGTGTCGTCCAGCTTTGAAATCCTAAGCCCCAAGGCCCACAAGCCCTGAATCCATAATTTGACATCACGTTGGGCATGTTGAGCTTTTCGAGAGATTAAGATGATGAGTTCTTGCAAGTCGAAGTTATGTTTGCATGTTGGGTTGTGTTTGGTTTTTGGGATGCATTTTGATACCATTGTGAGCGTTTTGAGCATTTGGTTGAAGCCACTTAAAGGAGTCAGACTACATGGAGGCTTCCTTGAAGGCGACGCCCCGTTATAGTATATTCCAATCTACGAAAATAATGTGACAAAGACACCAGAAAGTGGACCCCTCATTTTGCAAACCTGTTCGGAGCTATTTGTGGTAGATTTGTGCAATCAGGAGCTTCTCAAACATGTTTTCTTAGACAACCTATGAAGCTACTGAAGCTTTTGTTGATTTCAGGTGGAGCGTGCAATGTGCAATAATTTCATATTTGGGATCCACTTTGAACGATTATGGTCTATAAGTTTTTCACCATGTTTGAGAAAATCCACGGCATTTGCTTGCATTTGGTGGTATCCAGCCTGACTGGCTTGTCCAAAATCTTAGAAGCAAAAAGGGCATGTTCAAGGTGTAGGGCTCGGGCTTAGGGTTTTTGACCCGCTTGCCTGGCCTGTCCGCAATGCTTGCAATCAACCACAAGAGGATGCAACTTTCCATATGTGCTTTGTTATCCACCACCCCCCCAATTTAGAGGTCTGACGAATTTCCCGTATGATCTCCTTCCAGGCATTATCTACAAGATTCCTGAAAATGATTGTTAATTTCTGTTACCTAGAATCCTAATATTTAGCTGAAATTATAATTTCTACTGGGGTTCCGAATCCCTTAGAGTTATAGAGCTATCATATGGAAATGCCCCCCCAAATCTATGTGCTCCTCAATTGCCTGTAAATCGCTGATCCATCTTTTTTTCCTGAGGTTTTCAGGCCCTAAAGATGCTACATCCTAGACCCCCAAACCTTAAACCTCCCAAACCTGAAGAGCTTCTACCTCAGAATCTTTAGGGTTGAGGGTTGAGGGTTTATATGCCTGTCAGGTTGCAGCTCAGCCTATGTCTGGCGATGGGGGAGATCTTGGGGGGACCGCTGCATCTGATCCAGTGCCCGAAGCTTCCATGATAATCATCGCCTGGTACGAGAAAACGCAAATGTGGGCAGGCTCCTAGGATATTTAATCTTTTTCCTTCTGGCTCTAATAGGGGAAATTGGCGTTTTTCGCCCCTTATGATTTAGGTGCGGCTCTCCGAAGCCCTCACTTCGATAAACATGGCATTGCCCTTTGGTGAGCCTCATGACCTAAGCAGATCCCTATTTGAGACCATGAGGCAATTTTTTGTTCCAGGTTCCTGGGTTTTCCGAAAATTGCGCGCAGGAATCGCGAGGCCGTCGCGAAAATGTAGGGTTGGTTGGAAATCGCAAGCGCTAATTTTTGGAAATTCACGCATTGTCGGTCTGATCGTCTATCTTCTATCGAATCTATCGGTCTCTCATTCTGTCGATCTAAGGCTCTCTGATATTTATTATTCCGTCTATTGGTCGGTCTCTGAATTCATCAATCTATCCGTCAAGAGGTCTGAAAAAAGGTCCGTCGAATTATCATTTTATCATTTTCGAATGATTTTCTCTACCATAAAGAGATCTAGTCATTTTTTTCATGGGATATCTCGATATCTATAAATTAGTCTGTCGATTTGAATTTTGGACAATGAAATTGGTGGTAATTTATTTCGAAATAAAGTCTCGATTTCTCAAATCAGTGATATATAGGAGATTCGAAATTTGGATTTAGAAAATGATAATTCTGAATTTATGAAAGAATATATATAGTGGATCTAATACGATTTCTTGTAGAATAATATAATTTGCGGTACTGTCGAAATCAAAGAATATATATATCTGAATTTAAGAAAGATATAATAAATATAATTGATATATATGATTTTATATTCGTATTGGAATATTATGAATTAAAAAAATTATTCATCGCATATTTTTTATATGAAATATATAAAGAAATTAGAATTTGGATGCCGTTCTACACCCCCGCCTTTGGAGGCAAGACTATGGTGGCATTAGACGGATATATCCAAAACCCTACGCGCGCAAATTGGCGTAAAGGCGGACGCAAGGAAATCTAATATTGGAATACCGCTATTTGAATTTAGAACAACATCCATTTGATAAAATAATTCTTTTGATAATATATATGATAGAATAAATATATATGAGGCTTGTCCGAAAACCTTTGTCTATAATTATAGATTAACGAAAACTAAATTTAATAAAATTTATCAAAAATCTTGGGCGCGCAAGCTCCGCATAAGATTGACGTAAGATTGGCGCAAGGGCTCGAAAATGCTCATGATATTGATTTTATAGTTTGATATACGAATATTTTTTATGATTTTGATTTCTCATAAAATTTAGATCGATATGATTGATAAAATATTTCAAATTCTCTTAATTTTTTGAATTGGATATTTCTGATATATATTCGATAGATAGATCTCAATGATATAGGCTCATTTTATTGATTATTTCGTTCGCGCGCAACCTAGCTTTCTTTTTTCTTGCAGGCTCCCGAGAGGCTCTAATATCTTCGAGATTTTCGGCGCAGGCGACGCGACCAAAATTCTCGGAGATTTTAGGTCGCGCGGCTCTTATCTCTGGAAGGGTCTTCCCCATGATTTATTTCTCTTTGATTATTTATGCGGTTGCTCGGGAGAGCGCATAGACCCGGGACGGAGAATCAGAATTTTTCAGAAATTATATATTGGCTATATCTATTCATTGGGATTTATGCGCTCCCGAGCCGCTGCCGCGCAGATAGCGCAAGAGCGATAAATGAGCCGGAAAGACCGGGCCGGATATTCTCCCGCGCGGCCAAAAATTTTCGAATTTTTGAAGCATCTTTCAATTCGGCTATTTGCGCGCCGATTCGGAGGAATATGTAGACTCGCGGCGAAGATCGAAAATCTTTCATCTTGTCGTGGGAGTCGTGATTTATCTATCTTTGGCTATCTATGCGGTTATTCGAGCGCATAGACCCGGGATAGAGAATCAATATCTTTCAGAATTTATAGATTGATCGTATTTATCTTCTGGGATTTATATGCTCCCCCGATCTGCCGCGCAGATAGCCCAAGAGAGCTAAATCAAACGGAAGGATCGGACCGGATGCTGGAGATCAATATTTTTTCGAATCATTTCTATCTCTTTGGTTAATTGCGTCGCGGCTTTGGAACGTATAGTCCCGAGGCGGAGATCCAAAATCTTTCCGATTCTATAGATTGATTATTTCTATCACATATAATCTTATATATAGAATATTTATCGAGAGGCATATGCGATCTCATATATTAAATATCTATCTGATTTCTTTTATAGAAATTCTCAAAAAAAATATTCTATGGATATAAGTAACGGATTGATTCGAATATCTTATAGAATTTAGAAAATTTGAAAATCGTCGATATAAATCTTCTATTTATCTTGGCGATATATCTATCTCAATAATTCGATATCAAATCTCTTATTTATATAGCAAATTATTAATTATAAGAATTATATATCTTAATAACTCAGATTTTTTAGAAATTTATATTGAGAATATATTTGAGAGCTATAAAGAATTCGAATGGTGATCTCATTTTAAAAAGATTTGATTAATTCGGAGAAAGAATAGATTATATATATATATTTGAAACAATATTCGTTCGTCTTGGAGATCAGATAAGATTCGTGATTGGAGGATTTTCTGAATATATCTTATTATTATATAAATATGATAATTGAATCTAGATAGATATATTTCTCGTTCTGATTCTATCTATCTATTTCTCTATATATATTTGATTTATATATAATTGATATCTATCTTTCTATCTTTATTAATCTAAATGAAGCTCTCTCTATCTATATATATCTATATAATTAGATATATTTCATTCTATTTGAATTATTTATCTCTATTTATCTATTTATCTAGATCTATCTATCTCTCTATCATTTCATTATCTATTTCATATCATATGATAAAATATTGATTTTGCGGATATCTTCTAAATAGAGAGATATATAAGATATCATAGAATATTTATATGATATTTTGAGATATATGAAGATTAATCGAAATCTTTATCTTCAATTTATTGATCGACGAAAATCAAATAGAATCTAAATTATCTCAAAAATATTACGCGCATAAGAATGGCGCAAGGGATCGAAAATACTCATAGAATTAGTTTTGATATGATGAATCTACGCGAAATCTATTACGAACTAAATTGCGCAAATTCGTATAACATCCGCTCAATTACGACGAAAATCTCCCAATTCGAGATGAAAGAATATTAGATAATCTCCATATATATCAAAGAATTCCAAAATTTAAATCGCCCAGATAATTCGTTGCGATTTGGGATCGTAAATATGAATGATTGCTGCTTTGGTCTTCATCATTATTTCGGAATGCAGATCGCACGATTTGAATTTCAAGGACCAAATCGTCCCTTAAATCGTTGGATTATCTTCATCCCTTTGGAGATAGCATCCAAGACCTGGCAATACGTATACAATTGAAGACGTCATGAAGGATTTTCGGCAACTCTCAGGCTTGACCCGCTTTGCGGATCCATAATTAAGAGGATCGGAATGAAATGAATCAACGAATATATATTGGATTCAGGAGACGATTCAATATCTTATTCAGATTTGGGATAAATCATTTCATCTATTTAGATCCCCATTTTCTTCTTCTTATGGATGCCCAAATTTTTCCGAATATAAATAAAATTCGCCTAGGATGATCCGGATGAATTATTTCTGGCACAGAAAATTCATTTATGAATGAATAGAATCATATGAAATATCGAGGACGGTTTTTACCATTATTTGAATTATCATATCATCAATTTGAGGTCGTGGTTTGAGCTACGCTGGAATTAAATGAATTTTCTGATATTGAAAATTAATCATTCAATGAAGGGTCTCGAAATAATATTTGACGGGAATCCTCTCAGAAGCTTAGACTATATAAAGATCAAAATGATTTTTGCAGATCTTAAAATTATATATAGGAAGATCCCTTCAATAATATATATTTGATAGATTCTCCTTCCAACAATAAATTCATATTGGATATCGAAAAAATCATTCAATGAATCTCTCAGAAAAGAGGCAATCGTTTCAGATAGATCGCAGAGGATAAGATAGATAATTAAATGATATTTTCGAGAGTTGGAAAAAAATGCTAATAAATATTGGGATGAATGGGGACCAATAAGATCTATAGATATTTAGAATATATTTATAAGAAAGATCTCAATAAATATTTGATGAGATCCCTTTCGGAAGCTTAGAAGAGACGAAGGCTAAAATGAATTTTATAGATCTCCAAAAATCGTATGGAGAGCCTCCTCCCAAGCTTAGATTGGATAAGCGGCAATGCCGGAGCTGGAAAAATCAATTGGGAAGAAATCCTCCAAGAAAGATCAGGATCAATATTTCAATTTAGATTAGAAAAAAAAAAGATTATTGAAAGATTATTAAAATAATCGAAAATGGCATTTATGCCCGATTATGATTTTCTATAGCCTAGAAAAATATCCAGCGATCAATAATTGGATCTAGATTTTCTCATATTTTTAAATCTTCAAAATTCTCAAAGAGCCAGGATTGGGACTAGTAATAAATGATAGATATAGGAATAAGGGCTCGCCGAGCTCGCAATAAATCGTCAACAAAACGCTTCAAATCGCAGAGGATGATGCAAACCCCTGCCATATGCATATTTGAGAAATTACGAGGAGAGAAGATCATATGGAGTCCCAACACCTATAGGCAGGGAAGCGGTAATCAATTAAAATATCAAAAAAGATAGAATAAGATAATTAGGAAATTTCTAGGGCAATAAGATTGCAATGAAGAGAATTTTGAGATTGATTCAAGGATTTATTCAGACCTAGGAAAAATCATTTAATCTATTTGAGACCTCGATTATCTTATGAATATTCTATCGAGAATTAAGGCTTATCGCGTAGAGATCAATTCTATATCTATCTATATAGAGTCTAAATGATTTTTTCTAGATTCCATCAAATTCATTTAAGAGTGTCCTCCATTAGGCGGAAGATATAAATATTCCTATTTCTCCTATAATCTTCAGAAATATCTATCTAATTCATCTAATCATTATGATTCGGATCTTTGATAACTCGCAATGATTTTAAATCGCATTTTAGCGACTAAATTTCAAGAGAATCTAGATTTCAAATATTATTAAATAGAATTAGAAATAAGAGAGAAATTAATCAATATCTTATTCTCAAGAATTTTTTCTCCTTCTTAATCATAGATTTAAAGATCAAGGAAAATATAAATAATAGTTTCTCTTCGAGAAAAATAAGTTTTCCTTTCTTAATCCGAAATAGATATTTCAAAGATCAAAGATATTTTAGATTCGATTGAAAGATTAAGAGAATATATTCTTGAAATCGATATTCTCTAATAAGAAAAGAATATAATATTAGAAAGAGAAAATATTAAAATATCAGAAGATTCTCTATCTATATCATAAAAAAAAAACGAATCAATTCCCTCTTCCGATATATAATCGTAATATCTTCTATTTCAAAATATAATTCTCTAATTATAATATATATATTATATATATATATCTTTTCTTAATATAAAGATAAATTCTCTATTATTATATTTATTCTAATAATATAAGATAATTGAATATAAAAAGATTGATCGATAAATAATCTTATTCAATTATCAAACCCATAATCCGATAAATCTGAGAGAATATATATTAATAGATCGAAATATTTATAAATCAAATAGAAATTTCGTAGATCTCCAAAATAGATAGATTAATATATAGATAAATTGATAATCTTATATCCTAATAAATCGTTCAATAAATAAATTAATATATAGACAAATATTTAATGAAATTCATCAATTCTATCAATCATATATATTAGCGTAGTAAAAAATCAGATAATATTCGAAAAATTAATCGAGCACAACATTATAGATTTTTAAATATATATAAAACATCTTTTCATATCTCCTAAATCGATTATTTTGATATTTATCATTAGAAATTATTAATCATAATTTCTTCGAGATATTTCCAAAAAGATTAGAAGTCACGATCTATAACGACGAATAAATATAATGAAATATTTTCTTCTATGAAGAGAATGAAAGTCATGAATATCCTTATTATTATTCAAGAAAAATATTTTCGAATGAATTCAAATTAATATAATATGTTTCATTCATATTTTTATATGTCTTATTATATCTATAAAGTTGATATAATAATAATCTGCTATCATATTTTGTCAAAATCTAAATATCATTTTCGAATATTATTTTTATTTCTAAATTTCGATATGAAAGAATCTCTATAGAAATATTGAAATCTAATTTTTTCTCGAATTTAATATCTTCTTCTCAGAAAAGATCTCTAATACGTAATTCAGCATAAGAATTAGCATAAAGATCAATCTATTTAAATAAGCAATATATATATATATATATTAGAGCTGACCCGCTGCTTACAACAGCGGAAAAAACTTAGAGACAACTCATAACGGGAAGTCCAATGAATAAACAGCATATAAGATCGTACGTGAAGCCCGATGAATAATCAATATATAAAACCGTACGTGCCAAAAAACGGCCAACCCATAGATTCTGGAAGATTTTGGATCTCCACCCCTTGTCTATACGTTCTACCAAGCCGCCGCGCAGACAGCCAAATAGAGAATAAGAGAGAGAAATGGAGGAGAATGTCGGCGCTGGGGTGGATTAATGGGTCTGCCCCTCTTATCCCCCTTGCCCCACTTGCCTCGCTTGACCACTTGCCCCACTTATCCACTGGCCCTACTTGCCCCGAACCGAGTGGAGCGAGTGGGGCCAGTGGTGCGGGTGGGGTGAGTGGGATAGGCCGCGTTAATTTTCCCCTCTGCGGTCGCAGTGGAAAGAGACGGAATTCCTGCCCCATTTGCCTGCCCCTTGCCCCACTTGCCCCACTTGCCCCATTTGCCCCACTTGACCCAAGTGGAGCGAACGGGGCGAGCGGGGGAGAGTGGGACGGGCCGCGTTAATTTTCTCTCCCTGCGGTCATAATGAAAGAATTCGAAATCTCGAGAGATTTTTGGTCACGCGGCTCCCGCATCCGGCCCGAATTTTCCGCTTCATTTATCTCTCTTGGGCTATCTGCGCGGCGGCTGCTCAGGGGAGCGCATAAATCCCCTGGGACAGACACAGCCAACCTATAAATTCTGAAAGATTTTGGTTCTCCATCCCGGGTCTATGCGCTCCACCGAACAGCCGCGCAGACAGCCAAAGACAGATAAATCACGCGGAAGACCGCTCCGGAGGCAAGGGCCGCGCGACCAAAAATCTCCTGGTCGCGCCGCCCGCACCAAAAATCTCGGAGATTGTAGAGCCTCTAGCTTTTCCGAAGGGCTCTAAAATCTCCGAGATTTTAGAGCCCCTAGAGCAGGAAGCGTTTTAGAGGTGAGCCGGGAAAGCTAGGCCGCGCGCGAGCGAAATGGCCGCAAATGACCGTGCCGTAATATTGAGGAATATATATTTTTCCATTTTGATAGATGATCAGTTATATGTTTGAGAACCATTTATAAAGAATATCGTTTTTGATATTTTCAAGATTTTTTATTTATTCTTTTCTGCAAGGGTTCTGCAAGACTCTTGCCAATGGAATTCGTATTTCTTGGCTTCCTAGTCGCCACCCTGTACAACGTGGTAGCCACAAGCGGCTTCCCAAGAGCGGATTTCTCCTTGTTGGATATGCCCAACGGCTCTAAATAGCATTATGTTTCTGAATACCTATTCTTAGGGATGTGGGGGGTTTAGGGATCGGTGGTTTAGTGCTTAGTTCTAGGTAACATTATATTTGGAGCGGTCTTGAAGATCTTTGGCTAGCTTGCCATGAACCCTTTCAGTTTCATAACGATTAAGGTAACGGAGCTTTCTCCCGAATTCAGAACTGGCCTTGATAAATAGCAAGCATGTGCACGCGAGAGGTTGCTGTACGCAGATTAGCATCAACCAGTTTGCACGAGTTGCCAAGAAGGGAAGCACGTACCACAGTGTGGGTTCCGCTCTCAGGTGGTAGCCGAGCTTCTTTCTGTAGGAAGGGGCCGAGAATACGGAGATTAGCAAGCACAGGTTACCTCTGAGCATGCTTCAAGCTGCATTCCGCTTAGCCTTATGACAAGAGGTAGCCATGTTGCAAAGCACATGTCCCTAAAAGCTTTCACCTAAATCATGCAGCAGCTGAAGAACTGCTGCTTGAGGCATCATGCTCGATGCATATTGCAAAGCAGTATGCCCCTCATTGTCCGGAGCTGATAAATCAACGCCCAGCTCATGCAGGGTTGGTAGCAGGGCCAGATGACCGCAATACACTGCTCCATGCGCTGCAGTGTAGCCAAACTGGTCAGGGGTAGAAATGTCTGCCTTGAACTCGCTCAACTTGCAGAGCAAGATCTTCTGACCGCCTGCTGCTGCCTTGTGGGCTGGAAATTGCCCAACATTGTCGCGAGCTGACAGGTCAGCTCTTGCCTCCAGAAGAGCTCGCAGAACAGGGACGTGACCCCATGCCGCTGCCCAATGTGCTCCAGTGCCTTGATTGTAAAGACTTTGGGAAGAAAGCCTTCCGTTTCAACACAGTGGCCCTAGCAAACAAGACGTAGAAAGTACCAATGGAACTCCTGAGGTGCACCCGTTCCGGTCCCGCGACGAGAGCTCAGCGCCAAGCTTATGCAGTGTTCGTACCACAGCATCCTGTCCCCTGGTCGCTGCCAACAGAGCAGGACTTTGCAGGTCGTCATCTTGGGCTGACAGATCGTCAGCCCTGCCAAGTTCCTTTTTGAGCGCCTCCAGCACCCGGACGTGACCAAAGGTTGCCGCCCTATGCCTTAGTTGTCCAGTACCCATGCCTCAAAGAAAAGTGTATAAACTTTCCCTTCAGAAGGAGTTTAATAGGACCCACAATTTTAAGGTTTGGCTACTGTACCACCGAGATGCGCAAGGGTCTTTCCGGTGTTGTCTTTCAAAGACAGGTCGGCTCGGAGGTTTAACAGCTTTTGGAGTGCAGCCTCCTGGCCGTTGTCCGCGGCTGAGTGCGCCGGAGTGGCTCCCAGGATATCCGCGACATCCAAGTTGTAGCCCAGCTGCTTCAGCAACTCCAGTGCGGCATCTTGCCCTTCAGCTGCTGCTACATGTGCTGGAGTGTTACCATCTTTTCCTGCATTGTTGGAATGAAGGAAGGAACCCTGCAACCAAACAAAGACAGCCACAAAAACACTTCACAAGGCGAGTTCCTCTAGCTAGGCTGATGCCGAGGTTGTGAAGCTCTTGCAGCACCCCGACATGACCCGCAGTGGCTGCCACGTGAGCTGCGGTGTACCTCTCTTCTTCAACACCCGCACCCAAAAAAGGTTCCTGATGAAGACGAAATGTACAAACCAATTTGCTTGAAACGTTTTCGCTTTGAAGAGCAAGGTACCCTCTTTTGTCCGGATTTGACAAAATTGCACCAAGCATCCTCAGAAATGGCATCCCTTCTCATGATTCATTACTACTTGTCTTGAAACGAGTGCTCTTCCTAGTATGGCGTCCAGTATAACTTACTGACAGTCACTAGCATTTATCGCATGCCCCCTCTGACGCTTCTTCCACTGCTGCTTGCCCGGGCTGGGAAAGCTATACCCTTTCTGTACCTTCAAGGGCCCCTAGCAACACCTTAACAGGCTAAGTGCCTGTAGGCCATAGGGGCCCAGACTCTGCCACCAAGCGTCTTCAGATCTTTGAATACGCCTTCGTGACCTCTTGCTGCGGCCTTGTGGGCTGCGGTGCTGCCGCTCTCATCTCGGCTGGACACAGAAAGACCTAGCTCCTTGAGCTTCCTCAGGACGCCTCCATGACCATGGGAAGCTGCTACATGCACAGGTGTTTGTCCACTCTTGTCTCTCGCAGACAGGTTCACGCGTAGATCGTACAAGGTTTGCAACACCTCTGCCCGAGCATTTGCAGCTGCCTCATGCGCAGGGGTAAGCCCTGTCTTGTCCTGGGTTGCTGTTAAGGAACTTAGAATCAAGTGACCATCATGGGTATATGCAGGAATTAATGTGGTTTCCCCAATATCGTAACTAAAACTCAGTTCCTTAACAGCAACCCAGTGTCTCCCTGCGAAAGGTCGACTCCCAGCTCTAGGAGTTCGCCAAGAATGCAATCTTTGCCAGCAGCGGCGGCGGCATGCGCCGCAGTCTTTCCAAGTTCATCTTGAACAGCGAGGTTTACACCCAGCTTCTTCAGGGTCCGGAGCACGTTTACCTGACCTGGGCGTTTCCTTATCCAGGGCTACAAAGAAAGTTGCTTGTGGTTCAGAAAGGGAGTCCCGCTTTAGCTTGTCCCCACCTTCAGCGGCCGCCACGCGCACCAGACTGGTGCCCTTCTTGGGAAAGTCAACATCAAACTCCTGGGGGATTATCAAGGACAGTTCCAGGTGG
>CAJNIZ010012158.1:9942-23505 GCA_905231905.1 Symbiodinium pilosum | reverse complement strand
CTGAGCCGGAGGCTCTTAAGTAAACGTCCCCCACTCCCACATTAAACCTCTTGAAGATTTGAGGAAAATCATTTGAAATCCAATTAAAAATCTAGTCGAAATTGACTACTATGCATTTAAAATCTAAGAAGAATCAGTTAGAAATTAAAGAAACCAGTTCAGAGTCGTAGTAAAGTCAGTTAACATCTAATTAGAACGATATTTAGGTCAGCTGAATGACACCTAGTTAAACTTAGATGAAAAGCGAACTATAAAATTGCATGACGGTGTAATGTAAGTTCCTTTATTAAAAAAAGAGACCAACACGCACAGAAAAACAAAGAACCCCCGATTGCTGTAGATTTGTTGTTGCAACCCCTAATGTCCTCAGAACACTCCCCAACTCATGATTACGGAGATCCCTTTACAAACTAGTCTTGGCCCTTTTAAAGGCAGTCTTCCAGGAATTTCTGGAATTGGGGAGTCTCTGCGGAGTCTTTATTATTAGGGGGACGCCATCTTCAGGGTACAAACTGAATGTACCAAAGGTCATCGTTGCCGTTCTCGTTCTCGTAACAAGCCGATTCATCACGCAAAGCCATGATCCTGTAGATGGGCACCTGTGCTAGCTTGTCTTTTCGTCAATCCAAGGCAGAGCACGTTGCTTACCATAAGACCTGCCAAAAAGGAGTAGTGTGGGTTATCCTGTGCTACTCCCAAAGCTGGGCTATGCCCACCGTTAGTGTCCATGGCACCCACCGTCGGCCTTAACTGACTGTTGATGGTACCTTCTTAAACAGCAAATCGCCCGAGTCCTAAAACCGAACGGAAGTCCCCTTCGAGTATGTAGCGCAAAAAGCTGCGTTCGCCCCGAACCCTCCCGAGAATCCTTCGAGAAGCTGAACCCCTTTTAAAGGACCTTATATACCCGTATATGATCCCTATAATGCCCCTTTTAAGGGTTTAACCCCGAACCCCTAAACCCTAAAATAAACCCCTAAACCCTAAACCCCAAACCCCTAAACCCCAAAACCCACCCTTCATAGCTATCCCTCCGCCTGCAAGTCCTCTGCCATAGCCACCTCTTCCTCTTGACCTGGTCCAAGGATGCCATCTGGCTCTACCACCTGGAGCATCACCTAGGCTAGGGTTAGGGTTTAGGGTTTAGGGTTTAGGGTTTAGAGGTTGGGGTTTAGGGTTTAGGGCCCTTGCATCCCCCCGAACCCTAAAGCCCTAAACCCTAAATCTTAACTCCTAAACCCTTTATGTAATACGTGTTTCTTTTTGTTGTTGTTGTCGGCCTCTTTTCCGAAGCACGGATGGTCCCTAAGGGCAGAGTTGGCTTTATAGGTTACACTGTTCAGGGCTTAGGGGTCATGACCGTTTTGCTCGAGCCAATGTTCTGGCGCCTGCACAAGTCCAGAAGCAAACAGGGAATTGACCCATACTATAGTAAGATCCCTACATATCTACTTAAGGGGGGGCTATAACCCCAGTATAAACCCTATTATAACATAGTAGTTTCCATTATCTTGTGTAGCCCCAATAATATACCCCATAGTCTATCTACTTCAGGGAGACTATAGGGTTTCAGGCGGTTTGTTCAAGGTTCAGAAGCGGCTCTGTAAGCTTTGGGGTCTGGGATGCTTGGGAATTTGGCTCATTGCTGAAGGCATGACTCTTTGCACCCGTGTTCATGTTTAAGCGCAAAGAAGCTTGTGGAGATTGTTCAGGGTTTAAAAGTTATGTTCCGGGTGGAGGGTTGAGGGGCCTCAGAACGGTCAGTTTCGTAAGTGTAAGCTTCAAAGCTCTTGGAAACAACGGAATATCCACAGGCAACTCTCAACATGAAGCAAACGAGCATCGACATCATTTCTGGTCAGGCCCCATGGAACCGACGCCTAAGCGGCCCAAACAAAGGCCAGCCGAGTGACAATCTGCTTGCGATGCTCTCCATGTCCTCCGGAGAGATGGTAGCGGAAAGAGTAAGCCTTAGCTGTCCGGTATGTACTGGCTATCCAAGATTAAGTTTTTCAAGTTGTGTATTTGGTTTCATCTTAGCCCAACAGCTTATAGGTCGCCCATCGAATCCTAAATCCAAATGAAACTCTAAAGGTTATAGTCCCCCTTAAGTAGATAAAATATGAAGTATATGGGGATCTTATTATAACATACACAGAGCCACATTCTATCTACTCAAGGGGGACTATATGCATTTGACCGGTAAGAAGCCCAGCAGTCCGCGTTGGTTGGCTTACCGCCGGATTTGCAGAGGCCTTTGCCTTAGCTATTTAGAGGTTCAGGCTAACAATGGGCAACTGGAAGCTCATTGTGTCTGTAGGTGTATCCGAATGGTAACCCTGTTTGGGGATTTAGGGGCCTCAAAATTGGGTTGTAGGCACACTGATCACCAACTCCCTCAAAAAACACAAACCCCCACCCCGTAATATTGAGTACTCCATCCATCATCGTGGTATACTTTAACGGCTCATGATTTCTGTAAGTCCCCTTTACAGTAACAGTTGCCACAATGGATAGGCCCCTTAATAATATGAGACCCGGTAAGGACAGTTACTGTAAAGAGGAATGACCACCCCAAACCTTAACGCCAACAGCTAACAACTTTCAAGTAGAGGTTGCCTTGCCGCCCACTAGACCTTAGGGTTTAGGGTTTAGACCCTAAACCCAGAGGCACCCTGGGTTGGGTCGAACACAGAGAAACTAACCCCTTCCTACTGCGATTAAGCACCGCCAAGCCCTAATACTAGTTACGCGGGTTAGAAGTGAGGAATACGGGGAGTCTATTTTATAGATTTATCTAGGGGTTATTTTATCTTCCCTACAAGCACCACTGTGCTTGAATATGGCCCCCAATACATAACGTCTCCCATGGATAAGAGCTAAAACAAGGTCTTCGTCTCACCCAGCAAAGGTGCACCACCGGCCCAGCTGCCTGTGAATACAGCAAGAAGACTTCCTGAACATGTTCGGGTAATACACATACCTCGGTTGTGCAGTGAACATTCTGAGCATGGCGGTCTTTTAATCACTCTGCATAAGCTCTTGCGTTAAGTAAGATGGAAAAGCACAACAGGCTGAAAGCCGAACCGGGAAGCCCGCCCACAGCAGTATATCCGCGCCTGAAATTGTGCCCGAGGATGGCCGCGCCTTGTTGGCTGACTTCCTTGCGCTTCGTCCGTGCGGTCGCGCACAAGGAGAAGACATTTTTGGCCTCTTTGCTCCTCGCCCTTGTGAAAACATTTTCGAAACGAACGCTGAGCACAACTGAACTCCGCTCCGTGTATTCCTTGGCCATTTCCCATGGAAAGCTTGTGTTCCTAGCCTCACTGTCCTTGAACAAGGCCTTGGAAGAAAGCTTCGTGCATTCCATTACCTTGGTCGACACTGGAACACTACTGCAATAACGCTAAAATAGCATGGAAACTGAAGAAGGGCCCTTGTAGGCTACTGACGTTTTAAATAGGGCCCGTATACGGCTCCACATTAGTTCGGGGAAAAGATGCGGCAGCTGTGGTCTAGAGCTGGTACATAAGCCACATGTAAAACACCTTGGTTCTCTCTCTTCAAGCTTAGAATACATCATTCTTGATATTCTTAGTCTCTCGGGGTTGTACTACGAAATAACAAAAAGTAAAGCCTAAGGGATAGGAATAGTTACGCCGGACCCACCAACAGCCTTCGGGAGTTCGACCGAGACCCTCGTTCTGCGGACTCCGCAGAGACCTGGGTTTGGGACTTAGGGCTTAGGGTTTAAGACTTAGGTTTAAGGGTTTAAGAGTTAGGGTTGAGGGTTGAAGGTTTAGGGTTCTATTCGGGGCGCAGGTGATTACCCGAATTACCCAGCACCTATGTATTGGCGGTATCCGCAAAGGTCAGGCCTTCTCGGGAAAAACAACATCGTTGACAAGTTGTAGAAGGACATCGTTGTTGAAAGCAGCCTTAACATTTTACCAAACTGCGTAGTCCCCTGATGTGAAATATGTAAGGAAAGCTTCACTTGTTAGGTTTACAGGATAGGCTGGGGCCCCACTGGATAGCA
Source organism: Symbiodinium pilosum (assembly GCA_905231905.1). NCBI lineage: Eukaryota > Dinophyceae > Suessiales > Symbiodiniaceae > Symbiodinium > Symbiodinium pilosum. Next base: position 19,466 of record CAJNIZ010012158.1, on the reverse strand, counting down.
AAGAGACGCATAGAGGCTGTTGCTAGCAGCTTCCTGCCAGCGGCTACCAGAGCTCGGAAGAAGCCCGCTGCTGCTGCTGCTGCTGCGGCTGAGCAGTAGATATCCTCACAAGGTGGCTTTTGATCAGGGAGTTTTCCTTTGTACGCTTAGGGTTTGCACCCTTAGGGTTTGTACCCTTGGGTCCCTCAACCATGGAATATGGCCCTTAATAAGGGTATTTGGGACCCAGGACCTGCCGATAGAATTACAAAAGCACTTTGAAGTCTATTTGAGGTACCCTAAGTTCGAAGTATACAAGGATTCTAGGACCATCATTTAAATAGCTAATTATCCCCTATAAACCCTTCTATGAGCCATTACGGTAACCCAGCTTTCATTTCACCTCAAGTTCTTTTTTGCGTTTGGATGTCTATTATTGGGGTAGTATGCCCATCTGATTCTAGTCTTGGTAGTTATTCCGTCTGCTACATGACAACATTGCCCGCATGAAGCTCCTGTACAACTTCTGCTGCGTGCTGTAGCGGCGCGCTGCCAACTTCCGTGGAATCCAGCAGCACCTGGCAGTTCAGCTTTACCCCCTGGGCTGGTACTGACCCCACCCTGTAACAGTCTATATTAGGGGCCATGTTAAGGGCTGTATATAACTATATCAGAGATAATATCCAACTGTTAGTGGAATCGGTACCCAACGTCTGGGACTTACAATACACCAAAGTTGAGGCTCTCAAAAAAAATGAGTGGCCTCTTTGGGGTGGGGTGGGGGGGTCCTTAAGAATTTCTTGGACTTTCTGGTCTTCTGGTTCTGCAGGTATGGCAGAAGGGTGATGATTTTGTCTATGTCAATGTTATGTAATATGAGCTGGGTACCGTGTTCTGAATACATGGTTAATGATGTGGTTTCTGCATAGTGGTGACTTAATTTAAGTTCATCAACCCGGTAGTAGCTGGATCCAAGATGCCTTAGAGTCCCAAACCTCAATAGATTGCGGGACATCTGAGACCCCAGAAAGTTTGCTGTGCCCGGTAATCTTAGTAATTATAGTAGGAGAACGAAAAATAATGGCAAGAATTGTAATAGCAGGAACTTTGCCCCTATGATTCCTCGAAGCAAGTCCCTCTACGCGCTCACACATTCCGCAATCCAAGCTGTAAGTGCACCTAGTGTCATTTCTTGATTCAGAAATGGGTTGTAGCTACACTCACAACACCAAAACAAAGAAAACATCCTAAGTCCTAAGCCCTACGTGTCTTCAACACCGAGTTCTGGACGCTAAGGCGTTAATGTTCTTTTAATCGGTGCATCCTACACACCCCCCCAAGTCCCACATCCATAAACATACCAGTGCCCCAGATCCTAAACCCTAAGCATCCCAACAAAAAGTAGCCCCAGGCCCAACCAACAACACCCTAAGAGGCCTGGTCATCTTCCGCCCCAGGACGAGCCATGGCTATCCTTGCTTAGAGAGGCCCTCGGATGCAGGAAGTATGTCCAGTCTTTCATGCCATGTGAGCTACTGTCTAAACTCCTAGTATCCCCCTTAGTAACCCCTATAGTACATCCCTATATAATCCCCTATAGAACCCCCCTTTAAGGAGTTTAGACCATAGCTCATGTAGGGTTTACGGCTTAGGGTTCTGTCTGCGCATGCTCCAAGCTAGAGATTTTGCTCGGGAATGTAGTGGGATTTTCTCGGGCTTCCTTCAAGGTGCTAGCCAAGGGTAGCGATTGCAGGGTCATTCCCCACGATGCCCATGGCAAAGCGGCGAAGCGGTGCTATACACTTTGAGCTCTCCGTGAGATAAGGGCTGATGACTCTTGCCGAATAAGGCTGCAGGAAGTGCATGCTACCTGAAAACCCGGAATCCGCAATGTAGGAAATTCCTGACACTCCTGCCAGGTTTGGGGCCATGCCTATCCAATAATAGTTGTTAATCCCGCATACTAAGATCTATCAGGAGGACCCCCACCCTGTAATAGTGGTATAATTAGAATATAAGAGGACCCTAATAAAATCCCTATTATCCCTTATAGTCACTACTACTGGGTGGGGGGTCCACCTAGGATCTATCCCTAATCTGAAGCATTCCCCACAGAAGACCGTACACCTTCGGGGACATATTTTGGATGTTAGGGGAGTGTCAATATTAGTACGGAGAAGTATTTCTTACCCCAAAGCTGAGCAAAGTTAAGTGCCTGAACCCTAAACCCCAAGCCTCAAGACCTAAATTCTGACGCCTCAAATCTCGAAAGGACTTGGGCTGGCCAGGTGCTGGCTTTCCTACGGGTGCCAAGCATCTCCCTGACTCTTAAGCCGGGGCTAGCCTGAGACCTTAAACCTCAAAGCCTACACCTTAAATACCGTAGGGCTTAGGGATAGGGTTTAAGGTTTGGGGTTTACATTTTCAGGTTGTACTATAGTGGCCCCCATTTTTTTGCACTCCCCGACTTCCGTTTGCCACCATAAGGCTCGACTTGGGCTCAAACCGGATCCAAGTGACACATCAGCCAAGGACAGAGCACTAGGTCTTCGGGTTATTTGGAATTTACGGCTTAAGTTTTAGGGTTTTAGGGGATTGGATTCTCAAGCTTTGCAAGCCGTACCCGTGATGTATTTGTATCGAAGCAGGCCGGAAAAAAGGTGCATAGGAAGTGCGATCCCAAAATCCAAGCCCAAAATACGGCTTGCCAGAGGGTCCAGGGTAAAGGGTGAGCAATTGCAGCATGCGTTAACCCCCCCTTCTTTCCGAGTACGTAGCTTCTGGCGACGTCTCTGGTGCCATAGTGCTGGCTGCAATGCCACACTTCCTGGAACCCTGGACAAAAGTCATGTACTTGTTTGTTTGGCAAGATCCGAGGCAGGAAATATCACCAAGGATAAGTTTTGCTGTTTTTCAGGAACTCTTAAGCAGCTTTTCCATTGGATTGATTTTTGGTCCGCTTTGCATCGAAAAGCACCTCCTGAGAAACTTTCCCATGAGCCCGGAGAGGCGATTTGAGAGCAGGTTCAGCCACTCCCCCCTACATTCATGGGTTCCGCTACTACCCACTCTATACTACCCCCCCAGGTTCCCGCCCTGGATTTTTCGGCCTTTTTAAGGTTAATTAAGGAGGAACCCTGGGGGGTGGTCGTAGTAGAGGGGGGGGTAGTAGGGAAACCCATGATTACATATACCGGACATGATGCTTGATCAAATGCTCTTGCCCCCAAGCTGGCAATCATGGAAAATACTTTCCCCCATCTTCTTTCCCCTTTGTAGATCTACAGACTTAATTGGCCTCAGAAGCACACTGAAAATTATCATTTTTGGTTGTTACTAGGAGTATAATAGCTAAAAATCAAAATTATTAGCAGACTTCAAGTTTGGGATTTAGCGCTCTGAGAAAAAGGGATTAGGGTTTGGGATGTAGGGCTCAAGGTTTAGGAATGGGATCCCCGATATTTTCCTTTGTAGACCTACCGGAACGCTAAACCCTACACCCTGGATCCTAAACTCTAGATAATTCAGGTGGGGTGACTTTTCATAGCGGAGAATTTAAGCTTTTAGGGTTTAGGATTTGGGGATCAGGTTGAGGTTCTTGGGATAGGTTCTAGGCTTTAGATTTCAGAGTTTAGGTTTTAGGATTTAGGGTTTAAGGTTCAGGACTAAGGGATCAGGTTTAGGCTTCAGGGATCGGTGTTAGGCTTTACAGCTTATAGTCCCCCTTAAGTAGATAGAATATGGGGTATACGGGGATCTCACGATAATGTACCCAAAACCATATTCTATCTACTTAAGCGGGACTATAGCCCTAAACCCTAAACCCTAAACCCCTTTGGGATTCAGCGCTTTCGGTTTCGGCTTTAGGCTGTTAGGGGACTGAAACCTCAACTCTTGGGCCAAAGGCACTGGCCCTGCCTACCTTCGTCCTTTAGGGGTTTGGGGTTGAGGGTTTAGGGGTTTATGGATTTAGGGGTTTAGGGTTTAGAGTTTAGGGTTTAGAGTTTAGGGTTTAGAGTTTAGGGTTTAGAGTTTAAGGTTTAGGGTTAAGAGTTTAGGGTATAGAGTTTAATGTCATCCTAAACCCTAAACCGCTCTTTTTTGGCCGATCTTCAGCCCGGTGAGATTTGCTGGGCTTTTTGCCCGAAACATGTGGGGTTTTCCTAAGGTTTGCGGCCCTCTTCTTGGGGGGTCTGTATTATACTATAAGATACTATAAGGATTGTCATATAGCGGTTTAGGATTTAGGGTATATTAGGGTCTAGAAGCCGTACAAAGTGGCAACATGAGCCATAGTCTAAACTCCTCGCATCCCCCTTCATAACCCTTATAATACTCCCCTATATTAAGGGTTTAAGCTATAGCTCACATGGAGTCCATGTTATTTCAGGGAGGGAAAGCATCCTTATGAGTAGGGCCGCCGGCAAGCGACCAGCAGCCTGGTATGGCGAGAAACTTTGAGGAGCTAAGGACCCTGAAGACGCGAGCTGGCGCGTAACCTCCACTGAGCATGCTGGTATTCCAGTCCTTGGGCTTTTTAGGAATTTAATGTAGACCCGAATTAATAGAACCCTCCCTTAATAGGGATTATAACAGGGATCCTTGTATTAAGGCCCTTAAAAGGAGAGGGATTACTACTAATCACGGGTCTACATTAACGGTTTAGGAGTTCAAGGGCTTAGAGTTCAGAACACTACCCTAATCATCCGAAATTAACATTTAACACAAACGAGCCTGGTTACACAGGACGATGGACGATGGTCTTTGCAGGGGCCCTTTTGGGTCTCCAAGTTGACTTATTATTCTGCAAGCTAAGCTCAGTTTCAAAGCTGACACCACAAAACCGTGAGCCCCCGCATAAACGGCGGAACCTGTGCCCTCCGAAACTCGAACCCTAAACCCAAGATGGGTCGAGCAACTTATCTGCCCGATAAAAGAACCCTAAGCCTCAAACCCGAAGCGTGGAACAAATAACAAATTGCCCAAAACCTTCTAAACCCAAAAACCTTAACCTCCAAACCCAGAACCCACCCTAAACCCAAAAAATCAAAGATTTTCTGCTGCAGGCGCAGCGTCCTCTAGAAACTGGCGGAGACCTAGGCTCCAGGCACTTAAGGCTTATAGTCCCCTTTAAGTAGATAGATTAAGGTGTTTATATTGAGGTAATGGAAAAGAAAATGGAAACTACTATTTAGGGTTTAAGGTTTAAGGTACCCCCTGAGTAGACAGAAGCTGGCTTTGGGTATATTATAGTAAGATCCCCATATACCCCATATTGCACCCACTTAAGGGGGACTGTAGGGTTTGGTGGTTTAGGGTTTACCAGCTCGCAGTTTACGGGTTTGGTGCTTTAGAGCTCTTGGTCTAATGGTTTTGGGCTTTGAATGTTGTAGGGTGGGGTTCAGAAAGTCTCTGCTGGGCGGCGGACTTGAGTGATTCTTGGTTTAACTGAAGTGGGGGTGGGGTCCCTAATAAATGTGTCCCCAAGAAATAGACACCCTAGAACAGGAGCCCAACAAAAAAACTGTGCTTTTTGAGGCTTTGAGACATCAGTGAGCAGCATGTCAAGCCAAAGTGGCCAAACAATGGAGAGCCCCTCAAAACCCTGCACCCCACGCATGTTTTGCCTTGCCGCAAATCTTAGATAATGTCAACCTGATGTATGTCTGCCCCAACTTTGCCTCTCTCACATCTCGAACCATTGGATCCCAGAGGCAGTTCGGGTTCATGGCAAAATAGCCACTGACAGCACCGCCACTGTCGAACGTCACGTCGCAGCCCTGGAAGGGCCGCTGCAGAATGACCCCGGCAATCTCAACGACTGGGCGTGGGTCCTGGAGAGTACCAAGTGAAGTAAAGTGCAGCTCCAAACCCCAATCTCGGTTGCTGTTCAGGAACCCAAGTTAAGTTACCACAATAAGGAAGCCCTATTATTGACTATGCGCCCATAACATGGTACCTTAATCCATAATTCCTGAACAGCGAACCAGTAAACCCTAGAGGTAGAATGATCTTGAGGCCTGGCCTCCGGGCCCAGAACAGTCTTTCCAAAACCCCAAATCCTGAACCTTGGGGTATATTTATAATAAGATCCCCATATATCCCTTATTCTATCTACTTAAGGGGACTGTAGGGTTTGATGGTTTGGGGTTTAGGGGCTTGCAGTTTTTGCGTTTGGTGCTTTAAAGCTTCAGGTCTAAGCCACCCTTAATGGCTATAAATCCATAAACCCCAAAACCCTAAACCGCAAAACAAGTTCCAGGCCGAAACATTTTCACTTGCTGATTCCAGAATCCAAATGAGCTACAGTCTTAAACTCCTGAGTATCCCCCTTCATGAGCATATCAGCTACGGAACAAAGCTGGGTTGGGCGGACTTACAGGGGGATGTCTAGGAGGTTTAAGGAATATACTATATCTTTAGTCCAGGGCTCATATACTGGGCCCCTATATAATGCCCTACATAGCCCCCCTTTAAGTAGTTTAGGCTGTGGTTCGGGTGAGTTCTGGAATTTCTGAGGAAAGAACTTACCAAGTTTGACCTTTCCTGCTGGAAATTTGTATTCGCCGGTATTTTTCCACAAGCTAAGGGTCCTACTTCGGGAGTCCCTATAATAAAGATCAAAATATATAGTGGGGTCCATCTATTGGGGACCTCTGTGCTATTGGGACCTCAAATTTCTGGAAACCCCATGTGTTGAACACAGTAAGATAATATTCCTTATATGAAATGCTATATCCCAAAAGGAGGATATAATCTTACTCTATATTGGGTACCATAGTATCTCCCCCCAAAATACTACTCATGTGAAGACTGTAAGATCTGAAGCAGTCACCAACCCGAGAAAAAGACCAAGCACCAATCGGCTTAGGGGCCGCAAGCTCTCTTTGAGCCCTTGTTCGGGAAGCAGTTAAGGCTTAGGGAAACATACTATAGGGATTACATAGGGTTATATACGGGGTTATATTGGGATAATGGAAGAGAAAATGGAAACCACTATAGTATGAATATGGGAGTATAATCCCTAACCAGCCGGATTGGGGCCCTGCAAGGTGTCTTGAGTGGATAGGAATGTTGGTTCCAGTTGAGTTTGGGGTTGTTTAGGGCCTTAGGGTTTAGGTTCAAGGCACTCTTTTGTAGAAGGTCAGATTTCCCAAGGTCGCCCCGCAAGGGCAAACAATATTGTTGACATACATGACCTTAGTATCCCGTATTATCAGAACTCCCCAGGTATAAGGTACTTAGGGCCATGGAGGACATTTGAATTTCAACTGCAAGTTACCCAGAGGTATTCAGTCCTGGGTTGTGCGGAAGTAGTCCGATAACTCGCATGCAGTGGGATCACCTCTCTTTTTCGGAGTTGGGGGGTTTTCATAAATTGGGGGGTGCCCTTTTAGGGGTTCCCTTTTGAAGGGTCTAGAAAGGGTTCTGCGCATCCTTTACTCGGGAGTTAGGGTACTGCCTCCCTAGCCTAAGAAAGAAGGCGGCAGGTTGACAGGTCGTATGACATGGACTGACCTGCAAAGGACGGCAAGGACGTGGCTACAGTATGTCAGGCCCTACTTCAATCGTTGCTAGAAAGTCGAGAGTCTTGCATACCCTCCGGAGAACTCGGTCGGAACCCATTACAAAGGGAAACTATTTGCAGAACTATATACACCAAACTGACCCGGAAACTCCATACTTGATTGGGTGCGTGTACTTTCGTCGTATTTGCGTGGAGCGACCCGGACCCGTTTAACACCCACATGAGCTACAGTCAACACTTCCTACACAATTTACTGGACATCGGTTCCTTATTCGGGGCTATATTATGGACTACAAGGTTCACGGTTAAGGGTCCCTTAATAAGCCTAATATTGACAGTAGCTCATATGGAAATCAGCATCCAAGTCGCTGGCTGCAGGATCTCGGAAGGGACCTGCTCTGAAAACTGGCTCCAAGCACTTCCAGAGTGGTGAGATTTGCCTATCACCTATCTACCAGGACCCGGGCTTATAGCCAGTAATAATGGGTACTTAGTTCGAAATTGAGGGTGGGTAGTTGGGGGATTCTACGTCAGCGATGTACTTTACCAATTTCTTCACTAAGGAAGTCTACAACTTCTTGCAGGCAAAATCGCCCAGCGCATATCTCTAAAATGCAAGAGCCGGAACACTCGGAAATGTTGTCCCCGCTAAAACCTTTCAGTGTATGTAGTAAGATGTAGCAGAAATCGGCCAAAACTCACTCTAATTACCCGCGTATACCTGAACCCCTTCCCTAAATCCGACGCCTAAAACTCATGCGGCCCCTAGATGGCAGTTTCTGAATGTAACCCCCCCAGGTCCTCCAATTAGGACCCCAACAACTATCTCATAGCCTTATATATTTCTATTGGCTTTGGGGCCCCCAGCTTTGAGAAACCCCAACATTGCTCCCAGCTCGAAGGCAGCTCAGCCTATTGGGTTCAGGGTTTGGAGGCCGAGGCCTGTTGCCCCACATAACCCCTCAGTGAGCTGAGAGCTTCAGATCTCCGACACCAAGCGCTTAGCACACCTCCCAACAGGGGATGTCAAGTATGAAAATTCTGAACATAGTCCCCATCTAGACCCTAGAAGGGACCACTTTGATCTCCTATCTATCCCTAAGGTCCCTTGGGGCACGTACACCCCAGACCCTGAGCTCTGAAAAAAAAACTGTAAGCTCGTGTAAGGGACCTAGGGGTACTCCCCGCTCCAACAACTCTAAACGATTAACCTTGTAATGTGCATACAATTATACGGGTAAATGTACCTATAATGGTCTAAAAGGAGAAAATAATCCCTACACCCCAAGCTAAACCCTAAATCCTAAACCCCTTATTTTTCAGTGCCCCGACCTGAATGCGACCAGAAGATGGCCAACACCTGGGTTTCTGCTGAGGAACCTAAACTAAGTTACCATGATATGGGTACGAAGGGTGAAAAGTTTAGGGTGTAAGTTACCATAATACGGGTGGTAAACAATTAGGTTTCCTTGTTATAGTCACTTAATCCAAGTTCCTCAACAGCAACCCAGAAACGTCCTTGCTGTCAAATGGGGCTGCAACGATCTCGTTGAAGGCAGTAAGCCCGAATCCCACCCTAGTTGGCAGCAAGGTTTCTCAACATAGGGTTGGGGCTTTAGGGCTTAGGGGGTTCTGGGTTGATGTGGTTTAGGCTCCTCAAAAGAAGTGATTATGTAACCTAAGGGGTTACATCACGTCTAGGTCGTCCCTGTAGAGGGATTCACCAGGATCAAGAAATCCTAAACCCTAACCCCATGCAAGCGTTCAGTGGCGAGTTAGGAATGTCAGACCAGGGTTTTTTTTTATGTAAAAGCGACTTTGGTGGGGCTGCTTCTCTGCTTCAGTACAGGGTAATTTGGAATATTTTCAAGTCCCAATAGGGATAATGGAAAAGAAAATGGAAACTACTATACTGGGTTATATGGGGTATAGATAGGGGTTTCCTAATCATTTCAATTGCCAATTTAAGGCCATTTTGGTACTGTTCCCTATTCAAACCACCATTTAGGGTGAGGTC
>CAJNIZ010012156.1:0-10220 GCA_905231905.1 Symbiodinium pilosum | reverse complement strand
AGGCATACATTTATATTGTACTAAATAGGCAGTACTAATTTGTACTGGCCAAATCCAAAAATCCAAAAGTCCCAAAATCCCAAAATCAAAAACTTTAAAAATCTGAAAATCCACCAGTGCAAAATCCAAAAAGTCAGTTTTCAATCTATTTAGAAATCTTGGATTTTTGGATTTTTGAATTTTTTAATTGTCACAGTATAGTATTCTCATATCATTTTGCAATATTTATTAGCTTCTCAGACATTGCGTCTAGCTTCGTTTTACAGACATTTATATGTTAGTTACCTAGCCTTTGCCTCTAACTGTTCTTATTTCGAGCGGTTTTGGTTCTGCTGCGTCGGCATTTCAGCTATTTTCCTTGCCTCTAACTTCTTCCTATTTATATCTACATACTAGTTTCCCAGCACTTGCCCCCAGCCTTTCTTTCCTCTATACATCTATATATTCAATATTTGCCTCTACTTTCTTTCTATATGTACCTATATATTAGTTTACCAGCATGTTCCTCTAACTTCTTTTTACATGCTACTGTATATTAGTCACCCAGCTGATATGACCCAAGTGTTTGGGGCATGCTACTTCACTGTCGCAGGACTAATTTCTAACCAGAATAACTAATTAGTAATGATAGTACAGTATTAGCAATAACTTCAAGCAAAACAGAGTAAGGATGATAACAACCAGTAAGAATAAGTAGTACTAAAACCGAATGATACAAACGCGTGAGAAAATAGCAGTCCTCAACAGTTAGTATGGGTAGATACTATAATCTTAGGATGTTTAGTAATTACTTCTGATTGTCATTATGAGTTATTCCTATTAAGTATGAATAGTAGGCTCGAGCACAGACTGTCCCTCGCCAAGGAGGGAGCCCCGCTCGCCTTGCGCATCCTAACATCTGTTTTTCCACACACTTTCACGGCTTTCTAGCGTTTGCCAGTCGGCTAGGTGACAGTTTTGCAGTTTGCGCGCAAGGTACTTACAGTAGGAAAATACTTACGCTATGACCGATGCGGACCAAACAGCGGCGCCTGGCATGGCTGCAGACGCGGCGCCGACTGACGTTCCTCTCCCCGACATTCCACAGCAACCGGATCTCGCTGGCACTTTGTTCAGGGCGGAACATTTCTTAGGCCCAGATTTACGCCTCCAAGCTATGAACGATGGGACCTTTAGTTTGGTTACCAGTACAGCTACAACTACGGTGGATCGTACTACTTACGACTCCTTGTTGATTAGTCAACAGACTAAGTCTGCGGCCTCCATCTCTTCAGGTGTTACGGGATTGCGCTCCCATCTCAGTGTAAAAACAGAAGAGGAGATTGAGTGGGGGGATTGGACCCCCAATTGGCCCAAAAGCTCAAATCTGATCCAGAGGCCCTACGAGCTTACAAGACAATTAGGCAACCAACTAAACAAGCCCGCCTTGATCCTCTAGCCGGCAAATTTGCCCCATTCCCCAAGCTGAACCGGTCAACACCTCCTCAGCCAATATTGCTGAAGTCACAGCAGAAAACCTCAAAGACTCCTTAGAGGCTTACCATGACACCCAGGTTGCTCCTGCCCTTCGACACCTAAATGATCTTATGCAGTCAGACATCAACAACAAAATTTCCTCCTTCCAAACCACAAGTTTGGTATCCAAGGTTTCTATGCAGGCTGTAGAAGCTGAGCTCCATAAGCGCACTGTCATTGTACATGGCGTCCCTCCATTCTCCAATAAGAGGTCAATTGATGACAACTTGTATTACTTACTTTATGTGTCAGATCTCACAATGGAAGACATCCAGTCAGTGTCAAATCACCTGCTGACCACCACCTCAGGGTTTTTGAAGATTACTTTCCTTAGAGAACAGCAAGCTAAGTTGTTTTTTACTTCCTTCAGAGATAAGAAAAGGTACTTCAGGACCAAGGACCCCAACAATTATGATCCTGACTCCCCAATCAAGATAGAACGAGACCTCTCAGTGCTTGAAAGGCTGGAGAGACAGCCGGTCCTTGCTCTCCTGGATTGCTACACCAAAGGCACCACAGAATCACAAACCTCCCCATTGTACACAGAATACATGAAATCAGATTTCAATGCCCTCCAGATATGGTCCCCGGATGGGGAAGACCTTGTTTCTCAGGTACTCTACATTCCACAGGGCTCCACTTATGTGTGCCAACTAGCTATTCAGCCCCAACATAGGGAACATGTGACACAGGTGTTTCCAGAATACTTTCAAGAGAGAATGCTACAGACCCTTAGGTTCCTGCAAGCATATGTGAACGCCTCCCGTCGCAATACCACCGCTGTTCGCTTCCACTATAGCCAAACCCAGGACGTTTCGAATGTTACTCCCACTCAGGCAGTGTCCTTTTTCCCCTATGATATTTGCCCTCTTGACCTTGACCCCACCTTGCTCCAGACACTACGTGCCCCATCCAACATTCTCACCTCATACTCAGGGCTCCAGCCATTGATTCAGCAAGCTATGGAAGACCACTCCATAGACTCAGACAATTATGGCAAAGGAGCTAAAGGTAAAGCTAGGGAAGGATCTCCAGATCAGGCTAGGAAAGGAGGACGATCTAGAGGTAAAGGTAGAGGAGGTGAAGGCAAGTCACAAGGTAAGTGGTACTCACAAGAAGGTAAGGGAAAGTACCAATCTACTTCTCAAGGATCAGGTAAGGGTTATGGCTCATCATCCCAGTCCTCCTGGTCCCACTGGCAACCTCAGGAAACTTTTTCTACTCCATGGGCAAAATCCAAAGCTACGGAGACAACGTGGTCCTCCAAAGGAGATAGGACCAGACCTGCTCCCAACCGACGCCTGGACAATTCAGATCCTGCCCTTACCCCTTGCTCCAACTGTATGGCCCTTTTGGGCACCAACTCAGACTGTATGGAGTGTCAAAATAGCGATAGCATTAATGCGCTACGCTCAATCTCCTTGTTCCAGAACCTAGAGCCTTTTCCTCAGAGGTTTATCCCAGCTTTCTCTTGTCCTCTACAGAAAGATGCAGTGCAAATGATTACACCTTCGGCGCAGGAGAATGTGCAGGGTGCACTGCCTACAAGACCTGGCTCAGTAGATATTGTGGCCCTACCCACTCAGGACATAATCCCATTCCTAATGTTCTCATGTTGGGCTATGAAAGAGCTATGCTAGATGCATTTGATGAGGACCCAGATACTTTCCTCAAAGAGCTCAAGGAATACTCAAACAAGCTTTCCAAATACTCACCTTACTCCTCAGACCTCACTGACTGGTTCAATGCTATTTTGTATCCCCAGAAAGATGACCCACTCTATGAGCTTCCATGGGATTTAGAGTACACGCAATTCAAGCTACCCAGTCCTTCCTTTTACCTTACCCCTTCTCCCCACCTCCAGTGCCTTGGTTACCCCATAGAGGTTTGCAATGTTCATGAGTCCAGCAAACTCCTTACCATTTTTTCTGAATCCTGTCAGTACCTTCCAGCAAGTTTGATTGAGGATTATGAGCTCCCAGATCCTGACCAGATTCCAGACTCCAACTCAACTTTTCATCCTTGATCACACGAGACATAATCCCCTGGGCAAGTATGGTTAGGCAAAGCTTTGCCTTTGCATTCCAATCAACAGCCACTCCAGTTATGTGGAGCACTTGGGCAGTAAAGGAACTTGTTTACAAAGTTTTGGGTGATGAGAATGACCACTTGGTTGATCAGTTTTCAACACAATTCTTAGAAGCTGTGGAGTATAGTGCCATGCTCACTGATGTGTTCAGAGGATCACCTCCTTATTCCAATGAGCCCTTGAAAAAGCTAGCAGCAGCAGGCTCATCCTACTTTGATTCAGTCTATTACCAAATGACAGCCCTCCACAAAGTTCAAACCAAAAAGTCTCAGCATCTACCAGCCCCAAATGAGCCTCTGGTAGAACTCTATGACATCATTCTTGACAGAGCATCCCCCTCCTCAGAGCTCTATGAACACAAGGCTTCCCTCCTAACTAGACACTGGAACAACAAGGGTAATTCAATGGAATCATTAGCTCTCATACCCTTGGAAAGCAGAATACCTTGCTCCCTGACCCCTCCCAAGGTTCATTTCGCTGATCAATGCAGCTACGAGCTGCTTCACTTACGTTGCGAAAACACTTACGTTACGGATCTCTGGATCAATATGGGAACTCCATTCCCTATCCCTCTCCGAGGGAAAACTCCAGAGAAAAAACCACTTACGGTATGGAACACTCACGTTATGACGAGCGAGGCCAAGTTTCACCTGGTGTCAACGCACACCCTCTGAGCGGGACCGCCGCAATTAGGAGCCTGGATAAGGTTGTTTCTTTTGGGTTAGTAGGTACCATAGCTGCGCGCCGGCCCTATAGGGGCCTTTTTTCCAGCCACAGGACAAGCTCTAGGGAATACCAAAGTTCTAGAACCTCAGCCCTAGAGCCGCTGTCCTCTTTTGGAGCTAAGGTAGTTCTTACCTCGAATGCACCGACCAAAAAAGTGAAAACTTTCAGGTTTTCCAGACTTATGTGGAATAAATACATGCGTTCTTTGAAAGGCAATATTGTATATTATGAAAGGAGAACCCCCCCGCCAAACACTTATTTATGGGCTCAATCATTCTATATTCCGAATGGTGTGTGTGTTTTTAGATACTCCTTCTATGGCAAGGATTCCACGTGGCTATATGCCACGAGAAGAGGAGCAAGTTTTGAGCTCGAGACCACTAGAGGGGAATCGCCCACCCTCTATGGGACAGTCTGCAGAGCGGTGGCCTCCAGAGGAGGCGGGCCGGGAGACCGCTGGCAAAATATCAAGAGCCACGACCGGATGTGGCGCAGATGGGCAAGGCCCAATCCAACTTACGTTACCCAACACTTACGTTATGAGATGCCAAGCGGCTACCAACACCGTGAAGCTCATGGGGGCAATACTCAAAGAGGACATCGCTCCCTTTCAGCCTACCAGAGACGCCTAATAGCTTGGAAAGAGTCAAAGTCTCAGAACCGCCGCGTTTTTCGACAGTGGAAATCCTCAGTTAAGGATGCCGCCCTGAGGGTGCATGGTGGTCCAAATCCTAAGCCCCTGATCCACCCAAGACCGACCTATGAGGAGAGATTCATTAAATCGGCTAAGTCCCAACCTCATAATAGTTATTCCACCCAAGTACACAACATGCGTTCTGCAAATGATAGGTGTACTGTTCCCATCCCTACTAATACCGACCTCTGTCTTTGGACATGGAATGTTGAAGGTCTCCGTGAGACAGCAAAGTATGATTCAATTATATCATATTGTAGATCACAAAATGTTTCTCTCTTGTGTGCGCAAGAAACTAAAGCAGAATCCTGTCACTATTTCAATAAAAATGGATGGCAAATCCTTATGTCAGGACTTCCTTCTGAGAAACATCATGGAGTAGGCTTTTTTGTTTCTCCATGGCTTAGGTCCCATGTCAGTGATTTTATCCCACATTCACCCAGGATTGCTGAAGTCACAGTAAATACCGTGCCCCGCAAAATTACCATCTTGAATGTGTATGCTCCTAGTTGGGTTGAGGACCCTGATAATGACAGAGATAGGAAGCAAAAATTTTGGTCCCAACTTGGAGACATAGCCCTCTTTCATTCTGATCAGTCTCATCTCCTTATATTAGGAGACTTAACTCTAGACTGGATCCCCAAATTGACCCACTTTGCAACCATATTGGTCCTAATGTTGTGGGAGCACGTGCCTCAATCACTGATGACGACAGGGGCAATGCCACTATGCTCTTTGAGTTCCTGCAGTCCCATAATATGACCCTCCCCCAAACTCACTCCAAGCTCCCGTTCAGGAAGAAAGTCTCCTATAAGGAGACCACGTGCGAGGACCATCTCCTTACTGGAGAAGACGTTAAAGATTGGACTACTCTAGATTATCTTCTTTGCCCACAGTCACAAAAAGATACTCTCTCATTTACTGGCTCAATTTTTCAGCAGGCTATTAATTCGCGGCATCTACCCTTATCCTTTCATATCAGGACCCGATATCTTCCAATAGCTAAACAATCTCAACCTCCCAAAAAAGATTACCGATCTATGGCTTCCTTCTTCAATTCAGTCGAAAAATCCCTGTTGAGTTCAACGGAAAACTCCTTTTCACCGTCTAGCTCTTCTTCGCACAATATTATTGCGTACACAGATGGCTCCTGTCCTAACAATCATGCGGTCAGTTACGACAATCCAGCAGGATGGGGCTTTGCCCTGGTGTATGACCATCCCATCAACTCCCGCCCGCCTGCTTCGGCCCCTTGGCAATGCTCATTCGGGCCCCTCCGATCCAATCCTCAGTCAGTAGAAGGTCTTTCAGTAGGATCCACTAATACAGGAGAGCTCCGTGCAATCATTGAATTATTTGATTTCCTCCTGTGTTACTCGACTCTTTCTCATGGTGATAATATTATGGTTTATACTGATTCACAGTATGTATTGGACCTTCTTCACGGGTCCTCAATCCCCTCTACGCATCCTCAGCTAGTCAATTTGGCACAGCAATACTATACTGCTCTAAGCGTTCAGTACACTCTCACTATTGCCAAAGTTCCCGGTCATAAAGGATTCCCTGGTAATGAAATGGCCGACCTCCTGGCTAAACGTGGAGTTACCCGATTTGGTACTTTAGGACGCTTTTCTGCTACGCCTTCTCAACCACTCCGCCCCCCTGACATCGGACACAATCAACATCTCTGGTTATCTCAAACAGTTCAACAACAATCTGATTTTATCAACACACAGTTTCAGCAACACTCCCGCCTCATCCCGGAACTACCCCTCTCAGCCAAAAAACCGTGGATCTCTCCAGATACGTTAGCTTTAATCTCCGACTTTCAATCCGAAACGTTCAATGACCTGGCGCAGCTAAAGGCCGCTAGAAAGGCTATTAAGAAGGCTGCTCGAAAAGATAAAAAAACTCTGTGTTTCTAGTCACCTTGAAGCGGATTTTCATGGTAGTAACATCCATCAATGGGACCAGATCCGCTCCGTCAGGTCAAACTTTAGACCAAAGGCCGCTTCACTCTATAACCTTAGTGATAAGTTGGTCTCCACCTCAGCTAGAGCCGATACCTTTGCTGACTATTTAGCTAAGAAAGTCTGGATCTCAGAAAATGATATGCAGATTCCAGTCTCTAATCCTCACCCTCCCGTCTCCATGGATGCTCCTTTTACTATGCATGAATTGATTCTCGCGCTTCGTAAATTAAAAGCTTCTAGAGCCCCTGGCCCTAACGGGCAGGTAGGAGAACTTTATAAGCATGCGCCTTACATCTTACGTATGTATCTCTTGGATCATTACAATCAATGTCTTACCTCTGCCACCGTCCCTTCCGATTGGCTTTTCTCCGAAGTTATTATGGTTGTGAAAAATTATTCTAAGGATACTCGGCTCCTTTCTAATTATCGCCCAATCTCTCTTACTAATATTTCTTATAAAATATTCGCGTCAATGTTACAGTCTAGATTATCACACCTTCTTGATGACAGAATCCGCCCCACACAGTTTGGCTTCCGTAAGAATAGATCTACGACTCAACCCGTTCATATTCTTCGTAGGCTTCTGGAGATTCATGAAAGACAGCCCTCCCCTTTCCATGCCCTCATTCTAGACTGGTCTAAGGCCTTTGACTCCGTTACTTTTACAGCAATTCGATCGGCAATGGAATTTATGGGTGTTTCTCCGCACGTTATATCGGTTATTATGGAGCTCTATAACCGCCGCTCCTTCAGAGTTCGCGACTCCAGTAACACCTCGCCCGTCAAGATACAAACCAAGGGACTACGTCAAGGATGCCCCCTCTCCCCTTACCTCTTTAGTATGGTACTCACTCACCTTTTCCATGATGTAGAAATTCAATACGAACAACAATATGGTCTCCTTTCAGGTGTGATCCACACTCCCTCCCCCCTTTGGGATTTAGAGTATGCCGACGACACAGTACTACTGTCTCACTCGGGAGAGCAATTAACCCGGATCCTCCATTTAATACAGTTTCAAGGTTCCATTAGAGGTCTACATTTAAACGAAGAAAAGTGCCAACACTTACGCCTGAATTCGGACCAAAGAGTTTATTACGCGCCATCCACTCTTGTTCAGAACTGCCATTGCTCAATGTGTTTAGGCAATTTCCGAATGGGAGACCAGGTTCCGTTATCTCAGGAAATCAAGTACTTAGGAATTTTCCTAGATGCTTCGGGCTCTGCCCGCAAAAATGTGTCCTTCAGAATTACTCAAGCTATTCACTCTTCTAAGTTACTCAAACCTCTTTTGGCGCATAGCCCCCTCCCTCCCTCATGGAAACTTACGGTATATAGGTCAATTGTTCTTTCCATACTTATGTATGCTATGGACAGTGCGTTCCTCTCCCTTTCCCAGCTTACTAGACTCAACTTAGTCCACTTTAAATCACTTCGAATCCTCGTATCACCATAGAGTCCTTAACCCCTCTGATACGGATTGCTCTAATGAATATCTGGCAGGACTTGCCTTTTCTTCCCGTAGAATTATCTCCCCCTCCCAAATTTATTCCCATGACCGACTTCGCCTATTAAGGCATTTGCTTAGGCATACGGACTCCCTTGAATATAGTGCGGCATTCATGCCCTCGGGCGCGTTTCGTTTTATTCAAGGCCCGAATAGGGTTGGAAGACCCAGACGCCACTGGACAGAATCCTGTATGACTGAGGCTTCAAACCGTATAGACTTTTTATCCTCAGACTCCGCTCCTTATCATGCAGACATCCATAATGATTACTTTCGTATCCCAAACTCACAGGAAGTCCTCTCTGTGCATGCCACTCAGAGTGTTGTTTGGATGGAAAATACTCTCCTTTACCGCACAGTAAAGGCGAATGCCCAGCAACGTCCATTTTGGACTAAAGTTCTCCATAAGCCGTCAAAGAACAAATAATTCCACATAAGGGAAATCCTAGTTTGAAATTTTGGTCGGTGCTGACGGGCTGACGCGAACAGCCTTGCGCAGAGGAAAAAGTATGAATAGTCATTGCCATTGCTATCAGTAATTATGATTAGCAAGTAATGGTATTTGTTGTTATTGAAAAGTGTTCTTATCACTACCCAAAATTCATGATAATTAATACTATTAGTAGTAATACCTATTCATAATTACAAATTATCATGAGTAGGTATTCTTATTATTATCACAGAGTCTTAGGAATTAAGTGTGATTTGCTAAAAGTGTTAGCACTTCAGTATGTTTTACTATGAATATTAATTATCACTATTGCTTCTTACTTGCAATTATTGATAGGCATCACTATTTCTAAGAAGTATTCTTATTATTAAACATTGCGAAGAATAGTAGAATTAGAAACATTTATGAACTATCAAAGTCAAATGTTATCATTCATGAATACCAATTATTATCTTGAAGTGTTATGAGCAGTCATGATATGCAGCCCACGGAATTTTGACACAAAGCAACGCTCGTGTCAGCATGTTTCAGCTTTGCAGCTTCTCAGTAAGCATGCAGAAAGCTCCAAGCCAGTTGATGATGCCTTGAGCGCACAACTGTTTTCCTTGCTGGCAGGACATGTTCCAGAAGCTTCATGGACCACAGCTCGGAGTGCTGTCGCTCATCATAAAGGCTGGCAGCACATGACAGCTGCCAGTTGTGTGCGTCTGCCCCAAAGCGACGCTTGGAGGCCAGTTGTTTGACGATGGCCGAGGCCGCAACCCATTCTGGTCTCTAGCCCGTTTCCGAGCCCTCAGCAGCGTCTAGGTACCGGGTGTCAACGCGATCATCGACGACGGGACCGCTTTCCGACCATGGTTGGTAGGTTTAATGCGGTGGTTTACCTGGTTTTAACCTGGTTTTAGCCTGGAGAAGGCCAGTAAGGGGAGTTTTCTGTTTCGAACCGGCTGCTGGCTCAAAAAAAGCAACAGCTTGCCAGCCACTCTTACCTCTCTTCCACTCTGTGGACCTGTAGCGGCCAGAGTGTCGACCAGTGCTGTGCGATGCCAGGACCAAGGAGACAGTTTGGCGAGACTACGCCTGCATCCCGGCACAGCCGTGCATTGGCTGGCTGCAGAGTCTGAAAGTGTCCCTGACGCTTCCTGAGGTGGACATCAGCATCCCGATTCCCAGTCCACGCGGAATTATTGCCTGTACTTTGAAAGACGCCCAGTCCATGTCGATCCGGGACATGGAGCACGAGCTTGCAGGGTGCGGGAGATGCA
>CAJNIZ010012155.1:0-10221 GCA_905231905.1 Symbiodinium pilosum | reverse complement strand
GTTTAGGGTTTAGGGTATTCAGGTTTAGGGTTCGATCGAGGTACCGTTATAGCGACACTTTGTTATGTGCTTCAGATAGTCTTTCAAGCAAGGTTATTATATATATATATATATATGTCCAATGTATTTATCCACGTAGTGGTACGTAGTTCCTTACTGTATTGGCAGCCCATACGCCCCCTTACAGCCGCAAACATTCCACGCGCCGGGCCAAGCCTACTAGGATTCAGGGTTTACTTGCATTGTTACAAAAGACAGATGAGCCACTGTCTAAACTCCTAGTATCCCCCTTAGTAACCCCTTTTGTAGTCCCCTATATTATCCCCTATATAACCCCCCTTTAAGGAGTTTAGACCATGGCTCAGATGTGTTTCTTGCCGCTAGTGCTTGGGTGTTGGGATCCGGGGCTAAACCTTAAACCCTAAACCCTAAACCCTAAAACCCTAAACCTTAAGCCCATAAACCCATAAAGGCAGGGCTCGGGTGTTGGGATCCGGGGCTCTGTGACAGGATTCATTGCCACTTCGTCGATGCTGTTCCGAACGTTTCCTGAGCACCTTGAGGCGGGGTTATATGGGGGGTCCCAAAATTAGGGTTACCTACTATAATGGAGAATCAAATGGAAAATGAAATGGAAACTGGGATATATAGGGGATTATAGGGATTAGGGTTTCCCAAAATTAGGGTTAGGGGTTTAGGGTTTAGGGTTTAGGGTTTAGGGTTTAGGGTTTAGGGTTTGGGATGTTTGGGGTTGGGGGGGGGGTACCCTTAAAGGGGGTTATAGGGATTCTATAGGGGTTATCTAGGGGATTATATGAGGTTTTAGGGTTTAGGGTTTCCCAAAATTAGGGGTACCATTTTAGGGGTCCCAATAATAAGATTAAAGTATTTTGGGGTCTACATTGAGGTCCCCCTATTTTGGGAAACTACCATATAGGGTGCAGGGTTTCCCAAAACTAGCGGTACATTGTTGGGTGTCCCTAAATTTATACTTTTTGATCTATTTCGGATCTGCTCATACGATGAAGACATCTTGCAACAAGACGGACCCTAAACCATAAAGCCTTTTGAGAGGATTTGGGCTTAGGGTTCCACAGGGCTTAGGGTCCCTTACTACCTCGCCATCAGGTGCCACTTTTGTTGGGATTGCTTTTAGGATTCGGGGTTCTTGGAACAATTAAGGCTAAACGACGGATCGATGGAGGGGCAGTATAGAGGGACCTGGTAAAAGAACCCATGAAGAACGAGGGCTCTTTGCTTGACCAGCCTGCTTCCTGAAGTCTACAACAGGATGTAGGGTTTAGGATCTAGGGTTCAAAAATTGTCAACTGCAACAACACCCCGCCCCCCCACGCCAGAAAGCATAATAGCTTCGGTTTTCTTAATTTGCCGACTTGAGGTTAACAAATCAAAATGGGACACAGCTTGAGTGTATTTTGGAGCCTTAACCTTGGCCCTTAACCTCAAACCCTAGACCTGAAATCCCATGAAGCCCCCATCAAATGGCAGCTTCCGTAAATAGGCGGATTCCAATACTGCTCTTTGCTATAAAGGCTTTCGCTAACCCCAATCAGGGTTGCATAGGGTTTATTAAAGTCTGTATAGGAGTGGCACAAGGATTGCCTGGAGCTTCATGGGACTTAGTAACTGCTTATAAGGGGGTTATTACCCGACTCATAATTGGGGTAACCATAAGGCCATTTAGAGGGATTGTAACTTGGGTTATAAGCCCAGTTATAAGTAGTTGCTAAGTCCCTTGAGCCTCCAAGTATATAGAGCGACTAGGTTGGTACCCCCAACCCCAATGTAGTCGCATGACAGCCATGTGGTAGTGATTCTGTAGGTTGGGGGTTTAGGGTCTAGGGTGTAGGGCTTAGGGTGTAGGGTTTAGGCAACAAGCTGGTTTCGAACCCCTCCCAACAACCTCGAAGTAGCTGGTGCAAAACGCACCACAGCAAATGAGTACAGTGGATTTTTTTGTAATGGGGATGCTACAGTCTTTTAAGCAGATTGAGGTTCTATCCTCCTTGTGAGTTTAGGTTCTTATAAGCAGAATATCATGTAATTTGGTTCAGCCACCAAAGAGGCGCTATCCAAATGGAATTCCTTGGCTGGGCTTTTGGAAAAGGCTTACACCCCTCATGTTTTACCACGCCATCTGGTCACATAACAGACATGAGCTACCTTTTCACGGTTTAGGGTTTAGGGTTTAGGAAAAAGTGCGCAAGTTCCCTCTGAATCATGTTTCTTTATGGGTAATCGAGGAGGAACCAAGGTTGCATAGTATCAAGGGGGGAAGGGAAGCAATGATTGTGAAAATGTGGTTTAGGGTCTAGGATTAGGGTGGTTCCTGTATCCAAGACCAGTTTCTTTGAACGTGACATCCCACGCCCAAGCCTCAACCCTAAACTCTAAACTCTAGATCCTAAACCTATGAATGAAACCGTAAATCCCGAGACCAAAGCAACTTGCTATCATGCCTAATTGAAGGGTTCAAGTAGTGAGTATACAGTATACATCTTGCCCGTATGAGCCATCTCGAAACCTTAGGTATCCCCAATGATATCCGACTTACCTAGTTCCCCTAAACCCTAAAACCTAAGCCCAAAACCCTGGATCTCCAAGTAATCTGCAAAAGCAGGTGGCCTTCCGGTGATTTCCCTCTACCTCTCCAGCCGCTGAGGACCGACGAAGGATTTGTGGAGCTCAGGTCACAGTAACTGTAATTTTAAGCTTCAGGGTTTAGGGATCTAGGGGTTGGTCGGTTTAGGGCTTTAGGGTTCTTGGGTTTAGAGTATAGGGTTTAGGGGTATAGGGTTTGGGGTTGCAGGCTACGCAACTAGGAGTCAAGATAGTTATAGGTGATTTTAGGATTCCGGGTTTACTGTTGCTTTTGAGGGCTTAGAGGTTTTAAGCCCTAAATTGAAACCCATGGTTGTAACAAGTGGTAGCAGAGTTTCAAGCGCGTCCGAGTCTAGACTCTAAGCTTTGCAATGCTGGCCTTGGCTTCAGACATAACATAGTGGCCTTAATAGTTACCAATATGTTGGCTCCATATTCCTTACATAATCAAGGTCTACCGTACCTCAAATGGACCTCAAAATGATATTGGCAATTCGTTGTTTAGGTCCCTGTAGTATGCTTACCCCCCCCAATAATGGAGAACCACATGAAACCCTAAACCCTGCCTAAACCCTAAACCGGGGAGTGAGGTTGACATGGAAACTGGGTTGATGTAGGGGCTTTTAGAGATTGTACTTTTCATGGTGCTCTCAGATTCTTTGCGCAATTATGGAAGAGGACGGGTTTAGGGTTTAGGGTAGGCTTTAGGGTTTAGTGGTGCTGGATTGTATTGGACAGACCGACCCTCCAGGCAACAACATGTCCCTTGTCCCTTTAAGGGGAGAGATTCTAAATGGTAGCTGGTTCAGATTCTCTCCCCAAATGGCCATTATGGAGCACTTGTCCTTGTATCTTCCCATGTAGACCTATAGGGGAACAGTAAAATGCCCAAAGGAACCTGTAGATCAAACACCGTATAGGTGCCCAGCGGCAGCTGCCTTGTGCGGAGCATGCCTCTGGCTTCGCGCTTCAGTACTCGGAGAGTCAGGAAGGTTAATCATGTGGATAACTGGGGTTACTAGTTTACATCTTATTAGGGGGAAGACTCCAAACTCCTTACTAAATCTCCCTGACCTTCCAAGTACTGCTCAGTGCATTTCTGGTTTCATGGTGGATTTTCCAGGCCTCGTTAGGTGAAGGCCATAGGGAAGGAAGCCGTGCTGTTTTTACTGCTCAGTCGTCTCTGCAATGCTGCCTAATTCTGTGACCACTTCCCTAAAAGCTATTCTTCCTTCTTTCTGAGCTGTTGGAGTTCAGAAACCCCACACCTGAACACTACATGCATGAGACAGAGGTGCTCCTGAGCCTGAGCCCACGTGAACTTTGCAGCCCTCCGCCAAAAGTCATACAACAGCTCTGCCAACCGACATCCCAATGCACGCGATGGCTCAAGCATCATTCCCTCTAGAGCGCGAAAAGTGCGTTGGCAATGTCATTTATCAAGTGAAGTCTCCGAGGCGGCCCGAGCGTGGCCTCCAATAGGGCTGGGCCCTATGAAGTTGTGACTGGCTGTCATCAACCCATCTATAGGGATGGACGCGGCTGCGGGCTCCTCGGCGTCCCTCCTGCAGCACGGCACATGATCAAATTCCTGATGCATCAGCCATTCCAATCCAAATGTGAACTGAAATACCATGTCCGCCAACGGTGCGCCGGGGACGGTGCCCTGCCTGGCTTGCGTACGCCATCTGCTCACAATGGCGTCAACCGCGCGCCAAGAATTGGTGGCTTTGCAGGAACGTGTGAGCATTCATTAACGTTCGAACAACGGAACTCAACTGGCTGCGCGGATATGGCTCCAAGCATGCTGGCTGTAGCGGAGCCTTCAAGCGCAGGTGATAATCTGAAGCGGAGTGCTTTACGAAGAGTGCGCTAGCTCAATGAGCAAAGCAGATCGCCAACCATTGGTGCTGGGTGGATCGTGCCCTGGCTTGGGTACGGCCATTGCAAGACCCCCTGGCCATAGCATGCCATAGCAATGGCAACTAAGCCTGAACAGCCGCCTTCAATAAAATAGGTAAGTGTGTCTCGGCAGTAAAAATGGGGCCCACTTGGAAGGCTTCAGGTGAATGGCTGATAAGCCAGCACCGCTTATTGTAGTGCCTCTGATCTTTGGCTGGCGAACGAATTGTTCCACCAGCTATCCCTGCGGCAGATGTACAGTCATAATGGATGTGAACAGTCGGGGAATTTGATGTCGCCGCGTCCAGAGTGCATGAATGCGGCCATGGTCTCTGTGACATGAGCATTGGTTGTGTCCACGAGTGTCATATTATTTTCCGACATGAAGCCATGATTCCCAATCAACGAGCTCAAACACAACGACTGACCAAGCTGCGTGACTGGTGTGCTCGTTGAACAACCCATCAAAACAAATGATCAGGGCCCCAGGCCCGTGGCCATACGGCGGAATCTGATTGACAGTATTGTTGCTCACCGACAGCAAGCCAGGTACGCGCCGCTGTCTGCGCATGCTTTTGATGTGACATGTTTGGCGTAGTTCTGGAAGCATGTCACGGCAAACTGCACACCTGAAAGCCTGACCAGCCCCGCAACATGCTTTGGTTCCGGCAGAGGCTCCATTACGTGCGACTGACGCTTCAGAGACCTCTAGCAACATGTCCTCGTTCCACCAATGTCCCCGGCGCAAGTTTGAATGTTTGAAGGTGTGTTCAGGCCGTGCGACTAAGGCTGCGTTTTAGTCGCAAGGTATCCAGCCCTGAAGGCCCCACTTCGGCAGGACCACCAAGGTATCTATGCTGGTCCAGCGTGCTCTGCATAGCCCTGCCAAAGCTGCATAAGTCCCGTATCCAGTGTGCGTACTAGCGCCGTCGTGCCAACTCCATCATGAAAAGTCGCAAGTTGCCCGGCGCAGGTAGCACGGAACCCCCTTATGTTGGTGAACATCACCACGTCTCGATGCAGGCTTCAACGTACCCTATCCTTCCCCAACCTGTGCGGCCTAGGGGGTTCAATACCTCATCTATCGGGCTGTCCATCGTCGACTTCATTGCAGATCTCAGCTGTTCATCTTGGCAAAGCGGGCCTCCTTCGGCAGCATCTGCATTGATTCGAGGGTTCCGGATGTGGAGCAACCCCAAAATTATGCTGCCTGGGTCTGCCAGGCAAGAGCACGCGCCAAGACATGAGCAAGCCAGCGTGAAACGAGCTGATGAAAAGCAGGTGTGCAGCTGATGCCTGGTCGTGCTGTGTCGCCTGGATTTTGGGCCGATCTAGATTGTAGACTGGTGAAGTTGTTCTATGTACAATTGGCGGTCTTCGCCGGATCCGCCTTGGCGAGCGGGAGGCATTGTGCTGACACTCCAGCAGCTGCTCCTCTGCAGCTACTTTTGTGTCCTCCAAATGTCCTTGATTCGTGCATCGTTCTCCCATCTCGCCTTGGCTGCTTCTTCCATGGCTTTCTCCTTTGCGATCGCTCGAGTCACGAGGGTCATCAAAGTCCATGGCTTCATCGCGATCTTTGAGTCCTCCATGACTACCGCTCCACCCGCAGCCAATCTCCAAATATTGTGGTTTCCTTGAGCTGTGTGCTTTCGAGGCTTCGAAGGCGTCTAGATTCTTCTGGAGTCCTTGACCCGCCCCTTCCACAGCTCTGCCAAATAATTAAGCTATTTACCACCTGGTGAAGCCGACAGTCGGCCCTGACAGTGCCTGAATGGTTCTCTGCACCTTCTCGGTTGGCACGCCTGTCCAGAAATCACACCTCGTAAGAATGCGCGTGCTTTTGTACGCCCGCACCTCTGTTTGCGATGCCGGGGTTTTCCTTGTTGCCTGCGCACTCTCGCCCGTATGGTGGAACACAGCAATGGGACAATCGCCTCAGCCAATGCCAATCAAACGGTAGATTATGGCAGTTTGCAATCCAAAGCCCTAGGACCATCCACACATGCACTGACCATGCGCGACTGTACACCTGCGTGCGAAGGCTTGGGAAGATGTGAGCTGCTTTGGGTTGGCTCGGCAGCCGCAGTTGGGTCTTCGGCCTCGCTTTATTAGGGAACCTAGGAGTTGCCATCAATTCGATTAGACCTTGTATATATTAATTATCAATCCATTCCATCATAGTGGATTCCCTGAGATGCACGGGCTTTGCGAGTCCCCAGAAAAAGTACCGATCAATTTTCTCAGGGAACAGTCAGACACAGTACTTTCTTCCTATTTGATTTGAGATCCCGAAAGGAGCCCACAAGGACTACTGCTCACATGGATTTTCCATGTTAAGTGTTAGGGGGGTAGCCCCTCTCGCAAGTTTCCAATTGACCAGATTTTTTCACTTGGCCGCAGATTCCCCGGAAACATACACTGATTTCAAAGTTTCGGGGTTTTGTGAGAAGCTTGGAATTGTGGCCTTAAACGTTTAATGCGAAACCTTTTGTTTGGGGCCTGGCCTGAAGATAAGTCCTCAGGCCCAGCTTTGAGACACTCGCACATGGGACTTTCCCAAAATGGGGGGTACCTGCTGGGGTGGCCTACGGTTTTTTGAGGTCTATATTGGGGCATTTCCCACATTCATCCTGTCGTTGCGAGGAGCACTTCAATGACCCGCGATTCAGATGGTTCCGAAGCTAAAAGGGCAGAGGCTGGTGTGCAGGAGGGAGGTGGTGGTAGAATATCCGTAGAAGCCAAGTTACCTCTCCAGTACGTACCACACTTCCTGGATTGTAGGTGATATAGGTTGATATACGGGCTGAAGGACAGTAATCCAATATGTAGGTAATTGAGCTTCTGCCCATAGTACTTAGTAGGTAAAGGGCCTGCAGAGTGGTGCAAGATTTCCTCATCCACACTATTGCCCCAGGTTTTTTTTAAATGTGCATCCAAACGCCAGCGTGACATAGAAACACCAAGGCTGTGCAGAAGTTGTAAGGGTTTAGTGCCGAAGTAGGAATGGTTTCAGCGTTGATGGCTTTCAATTTAGGTTTGTGCAGGCTGATGGTCTCTATCAAGAGGGTCGCTGTTGTATGGATGATTTTTTCGAAATCCTTCATATAGCCTCTGAAAAAGTTTTTTCTTCGCGTTGTGTAGCTCAAAGAGAAAAAGACCGCCTGCCTGAATAAGTGGAAGGTAGATTCCTTAATTGCCCAGATTTCTCGTCAACAATCTTCATATTCATACTAATGATATTAGATGGCACCCCGAAGCCTTGTAATAGTTTTGTAGACCCCCCACATTAGGGGTTAGGGACGGCTCTTTAGGCTTTTACTCTTAATTGCATGGCGTCACGCTTTAACATGGGATCCTATTCTAGTTGTGTATTCGCCTAGTTTAGCTGTGATGGCGGGAGTCCTCTTGAAGATCCCGACCTTAAGCCCAAGAAGTATGTAGAGCAATAACAAATTTGGCTGTTTCTGGTATCTTCTGGGCTGTTATTTGGTTATTTAACCTTCCCCTAAACATTAAACCCCTAAACCAGACCTCAAAAAACCTGAACCCTTAACCTTATAGTCCCCCTTAAGTAGATAGAATATGGCTTTGGGTATATTATAATAAGATCCCCATATACCCCATATTCTATCTACTTAAGGGGGACTATAAGCTGTAGCCCTAAGGGTGCTTCTTATTGAAGACCCAGCTCAAAATGGGCCCCAAAAGTATGTAAAATAATGGCCTTTATGGCTATTATTATGGGTTTAGGGCTATTATTTTACATACTTTTGGGGTTTAGGAAATTGGTCTTCAGCCCCACATCCAGACCGAGGGTTTCGGGTTCTGGGTTTGGGGTATAGGGCTTCCTTGTAGGGTTGACGGGGTAGCAAGTAGGATTCCTAAAAATCGTGCTCGTAGAATTCCTCGCTGTCGCCAAGGATTCCGCCATGATCCCTGGAAAGCCCCACGGTAAAGTGCCTGAGCGAACCCAGAGTTCGAAAAATCCTGATATACGCCATCTCAGCCCTCAACCCTAACCTGCACCAAGCCCTCTCTATTCGGAGGGTCAGGAGGATTTGGTGAGGAGGACAATCGTAGGGATAGCTGATACGGGTTCGAAGTATACAGACCAATCGGCCCTCTAAGGATTGCTATATCTTGAAAACCTAAACCCTAACACTCTAACACCCTAACCTAACCCCTACACCTATAAGCCCTAAAGCCCCAAACCAATGTGGCCAGACTATAACCACAAAAAAAAAGTGTTTGGCCAGGAAGCCCAACAGCTAGGCTATTTAGCCCCTATTCTGTTACAAGCTAGTGTAGGGTTTAGGGTTTCGGGTTTTACTGGTCCCTACAAAGTCTTTGTATAGTCGGTCCCCTCCCACTAGTATTAAACCTCCCCCACCCTCCCCCTCCTATTACATACGCCCAGTAGGGCGAACAGAGATTACTCTTTATGCAGCCCCGAATCCTCACATCCTCCCTCCGTATCATCTCTGTCAGGCTGAGCCTGTGTACGAAACCAATTCTAGCCGGCCGGCGGATCCCAGTGGAGGCCCTTGCGACCAATCTCAGGCAACTTGGTTTGAACGTAAAAGCCCAGAGAAGATTTGGAGTTTAGGCCGGCTTTCAAAGGTTTGTAGGGATCACGTAGGGGTATACATACCGTATACCCTAAACCTATAGAAGCCTGAATCAGTAGCAATACTTGGGAACCACATTCACAAGAATATGGAAACCTTCAAATGGAAAGTGTGTTATGTGAGCTATAGCCTAAACACCTAGTATCCTTTTAAATATATGGCCCATGAACTTCCCCCATATAGAATCCCCCATGAAACCGCCTTTAAGGAGTTGAGACTCAAGCTAATGCTGTTCAGGATCTAGGCTGTAGGGTTTAAGATATGTACATGCATTTCCCATTCTCAGTTGACCGTGGGGAATGGAACGAAGCAGAATTACTCGGGCTCAAGGTTTGGGATTTTGTGCCTGCTTTGTTTGTGTCCCTTTGCTTTTGTTTGCTTGTTTGTCAGCTTCGTGTTTACATTTAAGAGACGACGACAACGACAACGACAACGACAACGACAACAACAACAACAGCAGCAGCAACAACAACAACAACAGCAGCAGCAGCAGCAACAACAACAACAACTATGGCTTCGGCTGGGCTTAGGTGACCGGTGTTCGGTTGTTGGTTTGTAGACAGTACATCTTCAGCCGGCCTTCCCTCCACCACCTGTCCACCTTGCAAAGAAATAGCCCTCGAAGCCCATGCGCAAGTCTACACCGCACAGGCACAAAGGGTTTAATTTATGGCTTCCATGATCCCTAAACACTCCACGTCCTAATCCATAAACCTTAAACCCTGGACCCTTAAACTCCCAAAAGCTGCATCTCTCAACTTTGACGAGAGCCGTGCCATAGGGTTCAGAGTTAGAGTATACCATCAACAGCGCTCCGACCCAATCCCTACACCCAAAACACTAAACCCTTGCAACCTTACACTTTAATGTCCTAATCCTAATCCCTTCACCCTGAGCTTACTACACCCTAAACCCTAAGCCCTAAACCCTAAACCTAAACCCTAAACGCTAAACTGAGGCCTTGAGCCCGTGCTGGCACATGATGCAAGCGCAACATGTTTTGCCCGTTTCTTTGCCTGAGCACTCCACGCCCGCGCCTAAAAAAAAGTTGTAAGCCCCCCTTGCT
>CAJNIZ010012153.1:0-10227 GCA_905231905.1 Symbiodinium pilosum | reverse complement strand
GGGTGTTTAGGGTTTAGGGACGATGGGGAATTACTTATCGGGTCTATAAGGCGTATGTACGGTCCCTACGTGGCAACTCCCCTTTGCCAAGACACGCTTTTGTTTTCCTTTTGGGACAAATGTAGCGTGGGGATGGTAGCATATCTAGATCTGATGCCATGTTAGCCATTGTCTAAACTCCTAGTATGCCCCTTAATAACCCCTATAGTAGTTCCCTGAGCTGTAAACAATTTGCAATAAATGTTGAATAAGGTTGTTCCGACAGCTCATGGACTTTTATCCACAGCTTGGGCGAGCTCTGGCTTCTCCAAACTGACAGGTTTTGAGTTTTAGGTCCAGGTAGGGTTTATTTAGTAAACCTTGCATGCGAGGCGCTTGGCAGTCTTGCGCGCATCGCCGTTGGCCAGCTGGCAGCAGGGTTCCAAGATAGGAGATTGTCTAAACCACTTAAAAGGGGATATTTAGGGGAGGGTTTAGAGTTCAGGGTCTAAACCCCTTAAAGGGGGTGTAATATAGGAGATTGTATAAGGGAGAATTATAGGAGTTATTAAGGGGTATACTTGGAGTTGAGACTATAGCTCATGTGGGCTAAGGTCTACATTACCCTGAGGCTCCAAGTACCCAACTATCCGGGCTTTAGGTCCCGCATACCAATACCTGAATGGTTTTCGAGATACTTAAGACCTTAATATTTTGGTACCTGGACCCTGAGGACAATTCCAGTTCGTATTAGAGATCGGCTTCCGGTAGGGAATACACGAGAGGCTTCATACTAAACAACCAGGACGCAGCCTACTGCAAGAAAAGTGAAGTGGAACCACAATTTTGGCCGTAATTCATGTACAGTTCAGGGGGTTCCTGCAAAGCCTAATGTAGAAGCCTAAATGGTTTTCTACATGATGGTTCCAAATTCCTTGCATAATTACCACGCATGGACCTCAAACAATCTTGTTAATCATTGTCAGGCTTTCACAGTACAGCGCCAAATTACTGCCTGCCGTAGCTGACCATTCCCCTGGGTTAGGACCAATTACGGGCGGGGATGGGGGGGGTTAGTTTATTGCAAATAAGGCTTGTGTAAAGCTTCCCTGACTGTTAGAGGGATTGCTTAATTCAGCTTCACTGCTTGGGGAAAGGCCACAACCTAGTCGACGGTGGGCTTAGGGTTTAAGAATACAGCATGTAATTTTCATGCCATAGCTATTATCCCACAATGCGGTCTTGACTATATTCCTACGTGTACTATCCCACTACTCGTGGCAAACTCAATGTACTGCGGCATCAGAGCAGATGTTCATTCATCGAAGTCCGTGGGTTAAATCAGTTCTGATAACCTCACTACATATGGTGGTTTCCCAAAATAATGGAACCTGGAACTCCAATATAGACCTCCAACTACTTTCATCCATATTAAAGGGACCCCCAAAAAGGCACCCCTAATTTTGGGAAACTCCCATATATTTTCAAGTCTGATCCCGTGTTTCTAGAAGGTAGGAGGGCAGGTCATACACGCCAAACAACAAAATCCATATGAAGGGGACTCCCTCAAACAAGGAAGCCGCGAGGGCACTTCACTTCGCTGCCAAAAAAATCTGACGCAATCACCACAGGACCCAGCAACCCTGCAAACATTTTGGAGGTCGCAGCAATTTGAGATTATATTTTTGAAGTCCTTTTGGAGGGTTAGGGGCTGGATAGGGATATATAAAGTATAGGGTTTAGGGTTCCAGACTCCTTGTCGTAGGGAAAATGCTATATCAGGCGGACCCAATTTTACGACAAGCCCGTTTGGCAGTTCCTCAGACTGAGGGGGCCGAAAAGAAGTACGAACATCTGAGGTCCTGCCACGTGGTTTAGGGTTTAGGGATTAATCAGAATACCTGCTATTCACAGCTATATATATATATATACAACCCATCCCATACTTCGTCGGCTGCAGGAAAGTGCTGACCCTTAACCCCGAACCTGAACTCTTAAAGCGATCCATAAACCCTAAACCCCATATAGTAGCTTCCATCTTCCATTCTCCTAATATATCCTTCATCCCTATATAACCCCCATATCATTATCCCTACAGAATCCCCATATACCATTCTCCCTATACAACCCCTAAAGACCATTCTCCCTGTACAACCCTAGATAACACTACAAACCACAACATCCAAAAACCAGCGCTCGCATTATAGACGCTGAGAGGCCTGATCAGCAATGCTGGCACCACTTCCACCATCCTGCTCGGAGTTTGACGGTTTAGGGTTTGTTTTTTTGTTGGAGGGGGGTTTAGGGTTTAGGGTTCAGGGTTAGGATTTCGGGTTTGGGGTTTGGGGTTTAGGGTTTGAGGTTTAAGTTTGGGGTTTGTATCACAAAAAGGGGCTAGCACTCTTGCATGCAATGCATTGGTCTCAGTAACCTATAGCCCGCGGCCTTTTGAACATGTCAGACATCTATGCAAGCGCACCATGGAAGCCCCGGACCTTTGATCCCTAAACCCTAAACCCAAAACCCTAGACCCTAAGCCCCGAGCTGGAAAAGCGACGCAGAGCTTAACTAGACTCTCATGAAGGTTTAGAGTTTCGGTTAGGGTCCTTTCTAGTCTCCCCCTTAGTGTAAGATCCACCCCGCAAAAATGAGAGATACCTGTGGATGGAAGGAATCTTGCACGGCTCTAGATGCCCTAAACCTGAGGAATTACACTATATAGCGAATCCCACGCGGTGCAAGATTTCCTCCATCCACCTTTCTCATGTGCATATGTATATCTCTATATATATATATATATGGGGAATTTTCATTTGTGCGGAGGAGAATTGGGAGAAGGGGGTTAGCTGGGGTACACTTTGGGGATGGCTGAGGTGTCTCATCTCATTTGCAGTGACGTCCTCAACTTCCAGATGAAAACCCTAAACCTTAACCAGTGCAAGCACGCAAGCCCTCTAACACACTGCAAGAACTTGTGCGTGTCGCCGTGCGGTTGACACCAACATGTGTCCAAGCGAGACCACTGAAAGAGGAAAGACGCCACGCCCATTTAGCATATGTTTATGCAAGCAGTTATTTAATCTCACGTCTTCATAACTCTTGCACTCCCAATGCATATATCTAGCCCTGCCACGTTTTCTTCTGCGATCCCTTGTGTTCCCTTCTACAAAAGGACTAGCCGTGGATCTTCAAGAGATCGCCCCTTGGCGCACACAACAACCGACATAATGCATGCAGCGACTTTTTGCTGGGATCCCTAGGGCCCAAATTTTGCAACCCTGAAGCGTCCTCATCGTTCTTGGGCATCTTCTTGTTGTTGAACTTTTTGCCCGGTGCCATTGGCCTGCAGTTCAAGCTTCAGGGCTTACAGGCCGAATGTCGGTTCTCAGCATACGAGGTCCCAAGGTACAAGGGATTTACAAAGACTATACAGGAATATGGAGGCATCCGATCAAGCATGCTGTGAGGAGAATGTTCAGGAAAACAGGGTCATATCTTTGGGGGACTGTCTTCGCTGGGATGGGTTCGCGAAAGGTCGTAACAGTTCGCCCGTGCCCGTGATCCTTTGCTCATGGTTTCGGGGTTGTCTGAACAGCTTCTTGGCGTTCGGCCTCTCTCGGCCTCTAGATTCCACAGGCCGATATGGAGACTGGAAGGTTCATGGGCAGTCAGGGGTCCAAGTAGGATAACTCTACAGTTTCAACCACTTATAACCTTATGTGGATGGCTTACTACCCTAGACCCTAAACCCTGTTTATGCTACTCATGAACCTCCACATGCCCTTCAGGCGTGGGGCTTGGTGGCTCAAGATTGAGAATGGAGGACTTACAGCTTGAGGGCTTTAGGTTTTGTATGGTTGATGCCAGACAGTTGGAAACTTGAGCGGGTGAGGGTTTAGGGTTTAGGGTTCATGGTTTAGGATCTATAAGACTTAGGGTGTCGGGTGTAGTTGTTCAACATACCTGTCCCCGAAATGGCCATACTTTTGGCTAGGATCTCCTCTTATGGCAACCCTCATGTGGGGTCCAAACTCTTCCTGGGCGAGCACAGGAAGCAGTGAAACATATGATAGCCTTAGTCTAAACTCCCAGTATCCCCCTTCATAACTCCTATAGTAGCCCTCTATATAATCCCCTACATACCCCCTTTAAGGAGTTTAGACGACAGCACCTATCATTCTGAAGCACCGCGATCGTAACCAACCATGACCCTTGGCCCATGCCTCTGCCCCAAAAGTAAAATCTAGGGATCCAAATGACCCAATGTAGGTAATATTTGTAGACTTTAGGGCCCAATGTAGGTATTATTTGTATACTTGGATCCCTAGATTTTTTTTAAAGCCCAAGACACCAAAACACCTAAACTAGGTTCCCCAGTAACCCCCCTAAAAAATTGAGTGCACCCTTTTTCCTCATGTTCTGCTTTTAATTAGTAGACCCAAAAATATAGAGCCAGAAAAAGGGCACCACTGGGGTACCTAGTAAATATCGCCCAAGTGGCTATCATTCTGTATACTTTCGGGGCTCAGGTGATACCTAAACCCTAAACCCACGGAAACGGTGTACGTGTATTGATATTGTCGATCATCCCTGCCCCTTGACGATAACCCCCGCCCACACCTCATAATACTTACCCGTCAAGATCGCACGACTCCATTACACGACGAGTACGATATCTATTATCAGGGTTGCGGGGGTTTGTATAGGGGCGGCATTTGGGGTGGGGGTTCTGAAAGAAGTGCACCCCACGCACAGAACCGTAGTTTTCACGACGCAGAACTCCAAAATGTGATCTTCAATTGTTGGAAGTGACCCTCGGATTCACAAGATAACTTTCGGATTGGAACCAGGAAACGCTTCAAAGCCGGTGACCTTAAAGGGTTTAGGGTCTGGGGTATAGGATTTAGGGTCCAAAGTCTAGGGGGTTGGAGCTTAGGGTTTTGGGCTTTATGTGTTAGGTGGAGCCCCACCCAGGAATAGTGACTGTAGGGGATAATAGGGATTATATTAGGGTCCTCTTATATTCCTATTATACCACTTTTACAGGGTGGGGGTCCTCCTAATTTATCTGTTAGGCTACTCAACACGCTTTCATAGTTATGACGACCGCCATACCCTCAACTAGAAGGCCCTAAACGCAAGATGTTAGCCTGCAGAGGACTGAAAGCATGTCTTGAAAATAAGCGCATCTCTTAAGCCTAAACCACAGGCCCTTTCTCAATGCCCCAGCCCTGACTCAGCTTTAAATTCCAAACGCCGAAGCCTAAATCCCGACACTAAACCCAAAACGCCAAAATCGCAAGGACCCCCAGAATCAGGTACCATTGCTGTCGATGAATCCTTAGGGGGCCCTATGGCCTTAAACCTTAAACCCTTAAACAATTTTAGACACCAACCCCCCCACCCTAAACCCTAAACCCTTAAACCCTAATCGTCAAAAAACCTTGAACCAAGGACCCTAACCGCCCCTATATGAGCTACTAACTCCTAATATCCCCCTTAATATCCCCTATAGTAATCCCCTATATTATCCCCTATATAACCCCCTTTTCAGGAGTTTAGACCCTAAACCCTAAACCCTAATCCCTAAACCCTATATAACCCCCTTATGGCTCATATGGGGCCCCGTTTAAGGTTTCCTTATTGCTGGGAATCCGGCTCCGGAGTGGAACCCGTGTCGGCCATGGCAGCGGGAAGTGGAAGACCGCCTTGGAACAAGCTGCTTAGGGGCTGGGGTTAAGGGCTCAGGGCTTAGGGTTTAAGGGTTCAGGGCTTAGGGTTAAGGGGTTAGGGCTTAGGGTTAAGGGTGTAGGGCTAAGGGTTAAGGGGGACTTAGTAAGTAGGTTAATAATGGGGATAACTAGGGTTACTATATGGGTTATAGGGGTTGTTAGCCTACTTACTAAGTCCCCCTGACCCTCCAAGTAGGGTCTGGGGTTAAGGGCTCAGGGCTTAGGGTTAAGGGTTCAGGGTTCAGGGTTTGGGGTTTAGGGCCCTAAACCCTAAATCCTAAACCCTAAACAAAACTAGTCCTTCAAATGACTCATACGGGTGAGGGTGCTGTAGGGTCAAAGGGCAAGGCTTAGGTCTGAGGGTTTAGGGTTTAGGTTGGGTACTGCCCCCCACCCAGTAACAGTCTGTATTAGGGGTCCTGTTAAGGGCTATATCTAACGATATTATGAATATTATCCAACTGTTACTGAGGGGGGGGGGGCAGTATCCAAGGTTTAGGGTTTGGGGTTTGAGGGTTGTGGGTTGTGGGCTGCTTTGAGCTTGCGGTTGTGCGCTAAGGGTTCAGGTTCAGGGTTCAGGGGTTCCTTTAAGCTGTCCTACACTCTTCATCTGTATACAAGGAATACAGAACAGTGATATTGGTAGCGATCCCCATTGATCACTGTGCAAACTCAGTTTCTATTTCATTTTCATGTTTTCCTATTGATTCTCTGTTTGGTCTTAATTTTCCTAGAAGCCTGTACTTACGTAACCCTAAGCCCGTAAAGCCCCCTACATAGCCCCTTGTATTCAGGCCATACTTATCTAACCTTAAGCCCTATCGGCGGGCTATATAAACCCCTACATTACTTCCAGTGCAGGGTTCGAAGGCTTAGCTTGGTAGCCAAGGCTGCCGTCTTGGGTTCAGGGTTTCAAGGTTCCCCAGTAACCCGTTTAGGGTTTAGGGTCTAGGGTTTCTGGTGTAGGCTTTAGGGTCCAGGGTTTATGGTCTAGGTTCCCCAGTAACCCCTCAATAAGGATATTTTCTTCGAGTTTTCGACTTTAATAAGGAGACAGGGTTTACCCTAACCAAGCCCTAATTCGGGGTTTAGGGTTTATTTTTCCAATTCGCATAGGGCTTAGGGCTTCGGGATTGGAGCTGGCTCCGTAACACCCTAGCTGATACGTATCAATGCTTTTTGGGAGCTAGACTCTAAACTCCTAGTATCGCCCTTGATAAGCCCCATATAACCTAGGGTTTAGGGTCTGGGGTCTAAACTCCGAGTATCCCCTTGATAACCCCTATAATACTCCCCAATATAATCCCCCTATCTAACCTCCTTTAAGGAGCTTAAGATTATGGCTTACGTCCAAATCCTCCTTTGCCTGCTGTTCCTCCTTCAAGTTCTATACCTCCCTCAAACAAACCCGGAACCTGATAAAGGGGAACTAAAACTGCCGTCCTTCTACCACGGGTCTAGCCAGGCTTCTAGCAGCC
Organism: Symbiodinium pilosum; assembly: GCA_905231905.1. NCBI lineage: Eukaryota > Dinophyceae > Suessiales > Symbiodiniaceae > Symbiodinium > Symbiodinium pilosum. The sequence goes on along the minus strand of CAJNIZ010012153.1, from coordinate 3,038 downwards.
TAGGGGAAGGTAGCTTTCGCGCAAAAAGCCATACTCCCCAAAAGCCTGAACCCTAAATTTCGGTGAGTTAAAAATTGCAATACTACCTCTTGGTGCACCAGGAGGCCATGCTTAGCTGCTTCTTGCGGGCTATTAATAAGCAACAAATGCCTACGAGTACCTACCCTAACCTGAACCCTACACCTTAAACCCTACTGCTTGTGGAGCAACCAACGGACTGCCCTAAACCCAAAACCCTAAATCCTGCTGCGGGCTGCCCTAAGCCTCCGGCCCATGTTTGGGGATGGTTGCGGAACTTGACCTTGGGCAGGCCTTCCACACGCAGTTTAGGGTTTAAGGCTTAAGGTTTCGGGTTTAGGGATTAGGGCCCACTTCACTTGCATACGGGTGGTAAGTAGGGATTCAAAGAATATAATCCCTACATAATGCCTGTACTGATAATACCTTATTCCCTACTACCTAGTAAGTTTAGGAATTTGAATGAAAGTTTCAGGGCTTGGGGATGTCAGTTGAGGGTTCGGGGTGTAGGGCTTTGGGTGTAGAGTTTAGGGATGCCACTTGAGGGTTTAGGGTGTGGCGGGTCCAGAGCTTTGGGATGAGGGCGTAGTGCTTTGGGTTTACGGATGTCACTTGAAGGATTTGAAGGTTTAGGGTGTAGGGATTTGGGGTTAGGGTCCAAGGTTTAGGGATGTCAGTTGATGGTTTAGAGTGCAGGGATTTGGCATTAGACTTCCGAAATTCATTAGGATTCTGGTATAAGGGCTTAATGGCTTTAACTCAGGGTTTTGAATTTAGGACAGATTGTGGGATTTCGGGATTTGCAGGTTTCTAAAACTCAGGTGTCCTGTTTTTGCGGGGCCCCATACACAGTATTGCGGCACAGAAGCGAAACAGTAATGCGGCATATGAGCTATAGTCGAAACTTCTCGTATCCCCCTCAATAGCCCCTATAGTAGTCTCCTATACAATCCCCCATATAACCCCTTATTAACCCGTTTAAGGAATTTAGGGGGACTTCAATTTTTGAAAAAGCACATTTCGGTTTGGCGGTCGCTGCTTTTCAGTGAAAAGCAGATCGGTGGGACGAATTCGTGGTGGGTTTAGGGTCTCAGGGGTTTAGGGTTTAAGGTTTACTGTAGGGGTTTAGGGGTTTAGGTTGGGTACTACCCCCCTCAGTAACAGTTGGCTAATACTAATCATATGGTTATACATAGCCCTTAATTGGACCCCTAATATAGACTATTACTGGGTGAGAGCAGTACCCAAGGTTTAGGGTTTAAGGCTGCGTCCTTCAACTTGGAGCCGGGACCCTAGTCCTGAGAAATCTCCGAAGCATAATGCCTTAGGCGGAACCTCCCACCCAGTAATAGTGATTATAGGNNTATAGGGGATAATAGGGATTATACAGTATTAGGGTCCTTTTATATTCCTATTATACCACTATTACAGGGTGGGGGGTCCTCCTAAATAATGCCGCACATAGTGAAGACAAGTCTGGCGCCTCTGGGATTCGCAGGCGTGTACACAAAAAACGGTCCAATAGGATATGAGGTATATTATTGAGGGTAATGCGAAAGAACATGGAAACTATTTAGGGTTTAGGGTTTAGGGTATAGTCCGCGTTGAGTAGATAGAATATGGGGTATAGGGGGATGTTATTATTTCATACCCAAAGCCATATTGTGTCTACTTAAGGGGGAAGACATCATTATCATCCATCATAGGCAAGCCCGTGGTTTGCAATGTACCCTTTTTAATGAACACTTAATTTGAGCTTCTTAACTGCAATCTGATAGGAAAGTGGCAAGGCGGGCGGATCCTCCGTTACATTGCCACTTGCGAAACCATGCCCCCCCCTACCCCCCACATTTACCATTTACATCATAGGGTATTAGGGTTTAGGGTTAAAGGGTTTAGGGTTTAGGATTACATCCAAAGCTGAAAATCTCACATGGATAAGTAAGCTAATATGTTTGTGCATATACATATGTATGTACATATGTATATATGCCTATCGCGAGCCCCATAAAGACCCTGGCTTTAGAAACGTAATCATGATTGCCCCGTGGACTAGTATACATCCCAAACCCTCAAAACAAAGCCGTACCGTACACGCCCTAAACCCTGAACCCTGTAGTTATATAGTCCCCTTCAAGTAGATAGAATATGTGAATATGGCTTTGGGTTGCCCATATACCCCATATTCGATCTGCCTAAGGGGGACTGTACCCTAAACCCTAAATAGTTTCCATTTTCTTTTTCATTATCACAAAATAACCCCAATATAACCCGAATATCCCCATATAACCAAGGAGGCCTTTACACTTCTTCACTTCTACAAACCCTGAGCCCCTTAAAACCAAGCACGGGCCCCTCTGGCTTTGCACTCGGCCGTCGCCCTGCCTCATGCACATGCCTTCCAGGGTTGCCGTCCTGAGCTTAAGGTTTTGGGGTTTCTGTAGTCTCCTTAGACCTATAATAAAAAGAATTTGTCTAATAGTTCCTTATGGTTATACTATACAAACAATCAAAATAATTCCTAAGGCGACTACAGGTTTAGGGTTTTGGGTTTACCTGAAGGGGTCGGGGGCGTGAATGAGGTACTATCCTAGCTGCTAAGCTTGCATTCCCACAAAACCTTAACCTCTTCCGTCTAATTTAGGGTTTAGGGCTTAGGGTAGGCTTGTACATATTTATACCCCAAAGGCTATCGGTTTACCCACTCAGCTACTAAAAGCTATAATGGGGGCATGCGGATTGCAGGGACAGAAGCAGGGATCCAACCGTCAGCTCGAAAATTGTGGTGCTTGTTCCCCTTTACAGCATGTAGGCTAGGGTTTACCTGTGACTGCAAGTACCTAAAGGTAAAACTGAAGGTAATTGGTGCAGGTAGGATATGGGTGGTTATCAAAATTATGATCCCTTTTTGGGTACCCTAAATATTAGGTGCCGTATTATAATAGGGATCCAAAAAGGGACCATAATTTTGACAGCCACCCACATCAATACTAGCTCAGAATTTGTTCATAAGTCGCCCG
>CAJNIZ010012152.1:0-10227 GCA_905231905.1 Symbiodinium pilosum | reverse complement strand
ACCTCCCCCTCGATCACGCACTCCTGCCTCCGCCTGTTAAATCCCGAAAAACTGCTAGTGAGCCTGAATCTCCAAGTCCAGGGGTTAGCTCTGCGTTGGGGAAAAGGGGTAGTGAAGGTGCTCAGAGTTGTGCGACCAAAGCTTCAATTACAAGGAAGCAAGGGCAAAGTTGATGAGTGCTCCTGGGTACCCGCAGGCAACTACTTTGCCCGAGGTTCGCCCAGCAGTCTTGTTTAACCCTTCGACCCGCTTCAACCAAGCAGTCCCCAAGGTAGGACCAAGGAAGACGCAGGGACCGGGGGAGCAGTTTGTGGAAGCTGAGGAGCGGGTAGAGGAGCCTAAGCCTAAGGCGGCGAGTTCTGTTTTGGAATATGCAAAGCCAACCCCAAAACTTAGGGGTCCTGCGCGTGCACAACTGTCAAGGCAGAGGTCTGAACATGCGAGTCCCGAGGACTCTTTGAGGTCAGATGACAAACCCGAGCCGGTCGACCCGAGAACTTCTCTCTTGTCAGCAGATGGGTCCAACACCAGTTGTGATGTGATCGCACCTGAAGAGACACCGGCTAAAAGCGTGGGTATGTACTTTGCTAGCACTAAGGGTTTGCAACCTAAGATAGATAGTCCTGAACCCGCCGACCCTAAGGCCTCATATCCAGTAGGTAGTCCTAAGCCCGCTGACCCTAAGGGTTCTGTCATTCTCATAGGCAGCTCTGAGGCCGTCAGCGCTAAGGTACCTTCAGTTCGGGTGGATAGATCACGATCGGACCTTTCAAAGGATCTGACCTTAGGATGTGACGCAGAATCTGTCAACCGTGAGAGTCCTGAGCCTCCCGGGCAGGCTTCCGGGTCAGTCGCTTCCGACGTGCCTCGGGATAAGCCAAGTCAGAGACAGTTCTAGTCGTCTGGCCGAAGCGTTGAGCAGGCCTCTCCGATCAGAGACATTAGTACTGAGCAAGCCGGCCCGGAGGTGTCTAATGAGGCTGCGGGGACTAGGAGCGTTGAGAGCAGAATTGAAGAAAGGACTGCAGACTCGGAAGCAGGTGGTAACGAGAGGCACGGAGTACTGAAGGTCGATGTTCGACCTAGTGAAGACTCCTAACTCCGTAAGGTGCTGTGGCGGGAGGAGCATCGGCCTCTTGCCGTTAACGGAAATCACCGGCTAGGGGAAGTCCTGTTGATGTTGCTTAGGTGTGATCGAGAGCTGTGCCTTCCGGTAAAACGTGTAGTGCCTGTAAGGGATGAGTTAGGTGTGTCTAGGAGGCTAAGCCAACTGGTCGTGCCCTCGGACCTACGAATCGGAAGTCGTCCGGCAACCCCTTCTCTTGGGCCATGGTCCGTTGACAAGGCAGCGCTGGAGATTCTCTTGAGCTCTCCACCAGAGGTGGCGCACACCTGTCCTCTGTTGGCAGAAGAAAGCTTTAAGCCACTGATCCTGGGAGGGTTGCTAGGTCATGTTTGTGTGATCACTCATGATCTTAAGCTTCGGTCTTTTGGGAGTGGTCAGACAGTGCGGGATCTGCGACGGCAACTTGGTCAGCCGAAAAGGTCAATTGCAACGCTTTGCAGGTGTAGCCGTCATTGGAAGGTTGTTGCGGGAGACACTGTGGTCGGGGACGGATTTGTGGGACTTGTATGGTTCCTTGAGAACCAGTGAGCGGGCTGTGAGCCGCTCCCGTGGGCTCTTCCTGACCCGCACAACCCTAGTTTGGGGGATTTCCGGATGGTTTAAGCTGGGAAGCCAGTAGCGTACGGTGTGACTTCCTTGGAAGCCGTTAGGCATGAAGGGAAGGATCCTTATTTCGTTCAGCAGAAGATGTCCTTTGCAGCAGAGTCAGCAGTGCTACCCTTGTGGGTATTCTGAAGTCATTTCAAGCCCCTGTGCCCTAGTCCTAAATAGGGGCATGTCCTTTCGGGTTTCTTTCATGACCCTATGAGCCGTATGGCATAAAGGGTAGAACATCTCTTCGCCTCGTTGGCACAGTTGTCTTGAAGCCATTGACTTGGCAGCGTCATATCCATGGGCTCGTCTAGGTCAATCCGATCTTAGTGGCTTGCAGGTCTTTAGATGGTTTAGACCTCAATACTCGAAAGCCGCATTTCTTGATTGTTCCTATAAGCCAACAGGCAGTAAGGAACCAACCCCTCAACCCGGTCTTTCAGATCCTATTCTCAACTGCCAATTCAGTAGTGCTAGACCAGTGAGCACTCTGAATTTCCCTTTCACCGGTAGCTTTACTCGTAGGGTTCATAAGGTTTAGACCTCCGCACCCTAAGTTGCCAATTCAAGATTCATTTTGATGTCTCTATAAACCATCTGGTATAAAGGGCAGAGTCCTTCCTTTGCTTCGTTAAGCACAGTCGCTCTGATGCCATTAGTTCAGCAGTGCCATGCTCATGGGCACTCTGAATCTACCCTTAGTTCCCTTTCTAGTTGGGTTTCTGTAGCCGTGTAGGGTAGAGAATCTTGTTCCACAACCTGCCAGCTGTCTTGGGACCAGTGGCATCATGTAAGTGATCTGGAGGGCATCTCCCCTGGAGATACGCAGGCCGCAATAGGCTGTCAAAAAGGGGAGGTAGTCACGACTGACCCCAAGCATGCGCTACAGTAGCTGGTAGACACTACCCTAGTTTGTGTCGGGCGTACCACCTGGACCCAACTTCCGGCAGGGTTTCCGAAATCGCAATTGCACCCATAGGTTCAACTATGTCGCTGTGTTTCATAGCTCTTGAATGGTGGTTATGCACATCTATGTAGTAGATCGAAGCGGTACTTCGCCTAAGGTGAGGCTCTCCATGTGAGGCCGCTACAGTTTAACGGGTTGGTTTATGACAATGTTTAGTGATAGGTAACCTATAGACCTGAAACCCGTGCTAGCATGCTGCTTCATCCCGGCGAAATTTGGCGAGTTCCTCCCCAAATTGGGGGAGTGTGGGTTGAGCAGTATGCATGTGCATCCCGTTGCCCGTTCAGGTTCAGTTGTGAGAGAGTTCGACCTAGTTAAGGGGGCTTTCTTATAAAACTTTGTGATTCTCCTAAAGGTCGTAGCATCTCTTAAAGCCAATGAGCTTGTACTTGTGAGGTCTTGTGTGTTTGCTTTGGTAGTAAAAAGAGTCTGCATAACTCCAGGAACAAGATGCCAATCTGTAGCTGGAAGCGCCACATCGAGCAGTCTGATAATGGCACCGTGGAGAAGAAAGGAAACTGATGTCTCTGAAAAGGGTGGAACCTACAACTACGTGTGTGATATTGAGAAGGGCTACTGGAGAGGCGCTCGACCATCGCCTGAAGGTGTCCTGGAGGCCATTGTGACTGAGCTGCACCGACGTGCATCTTTAGCTGCTGTGGGTCAGTGGAGCACCGGAGGGACGGGCAGAGGCATGCCTATGGACGTGAATGCTGAAGCTGAACTGTTAGCTGAATCCAGGACATCCGCGGTTGGTTGTCATGCGGACGAAGCTGAGCTCGGTATTGCGCACGCAATCGAAGCAGTTCTGGAAGATTGTCTGCAACAAGCTGGTGAGAAGTCAGAAAGGCATAGACAACAGTTTTTGGACAATCTGTATCAGCTCGCTTTATGTGGTCATTCAGAGTACATCGACGATTGCGAATTCACTGAGTTACAGAGGTTGACCTTTCAGACGGTTGCAAATCTGTGGATGCAGTGCAAGGATAAAGCGAGCGGCCTTTTGAGACATGAAGCTGCTACAGACCAACGGGCGTGGAAGGCAGGATCTGGGAATGGAGATCGAACAGGCAAAGCAACTCTTGAGAGTGATGGTGATCCAGCCGGCAGCTCCCATGTACATAGCGAGAGCAAGTGTGTACAGAGTAGCAGTAGCACCGTAGGAGTCGTGTTTGAACAGGTAGATAGTAGGCAGGCCTTTGGAGAATCTAAGGACCCCAATATAGAGGGCTGCTTCCTTAACTGGGATCCGCTCTCATGTAGGTATTCGGGACCCTCCTACCCTAACTCGGAGCCTTCACCGGTAGAAGGGATCTTGAGTAGCAATGGCAAATGCCTATCTAGCCTGAGGATCAATCCTGAACCCACCGAGGCAAACCTGGCTTTAGTCCTGAACCCGCCGAGGCAACTATGGAGCTGAGTAGGACCCTATGGTTTAGTCCCGAACCCGCCGCAACGCAGTCTGAAGCCCTAACCTTCCAAGGAGATCAAGCAGAGAACAGGTACCAAGCAGCTCTTTCGGGAATTCATTCTCCCAAGTGTCACTTTCCTCCCGCATGTTATGTTTCTGGTTGTGAAGTTGACAGCGCCGTGCTTGCCCAAACCTTCGACCATGGGGTAGACAGAGAACGCAGGGTATTACCTGGCATTGGGTGTGGTGTCGCGAGCCACTCTGATGACCAGGTACCTGCAGCCTCAGTTGTTTCCTTTAAGGCCGTTGAGGCAGCACCGTGTCAGGGTGGTCTCGGGGTTCAAGAAGTTAGTAAGCAAAGAGTCGGGAGTATTGAACTTGGGGAGATGAGACCTCAAGGTGATGTCACAGGTGGGGCACCTGCCAGCCATCTAGGAGGTAGTAATTCCACTGGAAGGCTCGATGCCACAGCAATGAAGCTGATGGATTCAAGGATAGACGATGTAGCGTGCCAAAGGACTGCTGTGATGATGACGAGTCATGTGTTGGAAGGGATAGGGGTAAAAGCCCACAGACAAACAATCCCCATAAACCCCTTTGCAAGTTCGCATGATAGCCCCTCTGCTACCCTGGAGCCGTTGGAGTGTCTGTGCAATGAAAGTAATAGTCCGAGGGACTCTATCTTTACTGGCCAGGAACATGGAGTCCCGACTAGTTTGTTGCCTGCCTCTAATGGACCCTCGGATAAGTTTTTCAGGTCGGGTCGGTTGTTGATCACCCAATCGGGGGTACATCTTGAGACTCCCAAGTTTTGTCAAGATCCTGTGTGCAATCCAGGTGCAAGGTGCCCGTCCTGCAGCTCTGGGACGCCGGAAGTAGGAGGGGCGAGCGCATCTATTGCACGTCAGGAGTCAGGGTTGGACGTTTCAACCCATCTAGGCGGCCCCGTACACGTAGCCAGGGCCAAATCTGTAGCAGGCATTGAGGATGCTCCTATAATGGCGCCCGGTGTGAAGGAAGCCATAGGAACTTCATCATCCTTAGGGTATTTTGTGCGCAGCTTCATCTGAAGTTGTAGGTGCTTATGTTTGTGACAGTCCTCGAGGTTCGATCATAAGGTCCGCGGCCATAAGTTCGTTCCCTTGGAAGTCTGAGGAGTCAGTAGGGATCCCAGAGGTTGCTGGTGGTGCTTCTTCGGGAGCAACTAGAGGGGAGCAATCTGCTGTAAGTGCGGAAGGAAAAGGTACCACTCCTTCCAAGCAAGTTGTCTTTCCCTCTCCACCACCGCTAAGGCATGATAAGCAGCAGGAGCTTGTCCTCAGTTGTGAGGTGTCACAGGTGAGACATGGCGGTTCTGTAGAACAAGATGATGCTAGCCAGACTTCACTTTTGGAGAAATCCAATGGTCATGTGGCAAGTCAGGGTGTGCCTGCGTCTGTCTCTAATGCTCAAGCGTTGTTGCGCCCGGGAATCACGCTACCTCGGTGGGTGCAGCAGGTCACACAGAAGGATGTCAAATATGAACTCTCAGAGTGGCCTGAAGCCGGGTCATCAACCACTAATGATGGGCAAAGTTGTAGTCATCCCCACGGAGACCCGCGTATAGCCCTATTAGGCTTAGGTTCTTATCCTGGCAGCTTGCTGCGTGAGCCAGCGAATGGCGCAGACCATTTGGGGCCAGAAACCTTGGGTGCGACTACGGAAAAGGTCGATTCCGAGCTCATAATGGGTGGCCCTGAGTTGCCTTTGGGTCCTCGAACGCACAGCGTGTACCGAGGGTACACCCGAGAGCAGAGTGCAAGTGGGGTTAGAGCATCCTTTCCTCCAATACCAGCAACAACGCATGTGACCCTGCCTACCACTCTCCTGCGCCCCCACAGGTCGTTGCCAGGATGGGTTCAGCGCGTGAAAGAAAGTGGATTTGAGTGTGCAAGGCAGAGGTATGATTCGTCCCTGTCAGACAAGGTCTCTCCTGCCTCCTCCGTTTCCACTAAAGTCACTGATCCTGATTATTGTGCTGGGGGGAGTCCGGAGCACGTGCAGGGACAAGGACTTGGTGGTCTCAAGGCGAAGGAGTCCTCAGGTGCAGTAACAAGTGCACAAAGGGTGAAACGTTCCCCGTGCGGCAATGCAAATGTTGATCCAAGCCATAAGCCCCTAGGGTTTAGTCCTAATATTCCCCAGGTGCAAGGCTCTCAGGGCAGCAATGCCAATGTTGATCCACACCATAAGCCCCTAGAGTTTAGGCCTCACTTCCCCCAGGTACAAGGTTCTTCATTTGGCAGAACAGCCGTTGATGAGGGGATGCTGGGTCATTAAAGCCGACTCCGCGCACCACCTTCTATCAAATCTGCACGGACGATGAGCTCTGTGATGGGAACAACGACTCCGGTGCGGACCCATGCTGGGATTAGTCATGGGATGTTGTGTCACCCTGGCATCTTCGTCCACCTCCCGACCAGGGACAGCTTGGCTGCCCACCGTGTGAGCCCCAGACGGCCTTTTCAGGTACAGCCCTTCCTAATGTTAGTATACTCCGGAGGCTCACGGATATGCCACTCATAGGAGCCTCGCGTGGGTACTTTCCGAGGGAACAAACTAACAAGGTGACGTGGCTGGTCCCAATGGAGGTTCCGTGCTTGCGTCTTGATGCATATGACTCAGTTGCGACTGTAAAGATGCTCGAGACGCGGTCTTTGCATCCTTCACCATCCATCAGGGAGACATTAGGGCCCGCAACAGTGGTCTCTGCCTCTTATTCCTGTCCACCTATTTCGCGGGCAGATCTTCAGGGGATTGATTCGTTTTCAGCCCGGCACCATGGCCATTCAGCCCGGGGTCTAGAGCGAGCTGCGCGTAACCTTCCATTGGCGCCATCCCAGTCTTGACAAAGCAATGTGTTTCTTGCTAGAGCGCCTTCGTCCACTTCATGCATTTCTCAGGATGCGCAACAAGGGCATGGTACATGCATCGTGCTACGATGGGGGGAGTCCCCATGCCTTGAAATTATCGTGGCTTATTCCTTGGACTCTGGAGCCTTCGAGTCGTTCCTGCAAGTTTTGTCAAAGGGTGCAGTTGGTCAAGGAGGATCAACAGTACCGGACACTGAAGTCGCAGGTGTTGCGCGAAGGGGGTTGTACGTGCTAAGTCAGGTGCCTTCTGCCCAGGTAAGGTCAGGCATCTGTGCCACGCAGGAAGGGCAGTCAAGGCTGTGGAGGGGTCAAGCCGTGACCGGAGCTCTGTAGGGTTCAGCCCCCAGCATGACCCGTCGTGTGAAGTTGTAGGGTTTAGTCCCCGGCATGACCCGGGTAACGCTGCTCTTAGTTCTTCCAAAGCAACCTGTGTGACGATGCTCCCAGCCATGTAAGGCGTTACCCGCTCTCGCCTAGTGTCATCTCAGGTGCCTTGCTAATTGCCACAAGCGGAAGCCAAGGTAGAAGATTGGAGGCCTTGAGTGAAGCACCAAGTGAGGTCGCACAGGAGCAGGCAGGTAAGGTGCATTCCGGACAGCATCAGCCAGAAGGTCAGGCAGGTAAGGTGCATTCCGTACAGCATCAGCCAGAAGGTCAGGCAGGTAAGGTGTATTCCGTACAGCATCAGCCAGAAGGTCAGGCAGGTAGCGAGCATTCAGGTCAGCACAAGCCAGAAGGTCAGGCAGGTAAGGTGCATTTGGAACAGCATCAGCCTGAAAATCAGGCAAGTCAGTGTGCAACAATGCAGTCGCCTCAGGGTAAGCGCATACAGCTAGGTACACAGGTAGGTAAGGTGCATTCGCCCCAAGTGGGTAGCATGCCGTCATGGATTCAGGTCAGGACAGGACTGGAAGTGATGAGTCGAGACGTTGAAGACAGCCAGTTTAGGCCGGGTTGGGTAGCATTCTCCGGGGATCAGGGGCAAGGTTACAGCCCACAAAGGCTCTCACTCATTAGGCCCGTACGGGCTAGTCCTTCGCCATGTGTAGTGGGCCATGCCTTTTACGCCCATGTCATCGTAGGGCCCCATCGACAAGCGTGCCCGGATCGCAGGCGTGTAGGGTATAGGCCTCAACCGGACCGTGTAGGAGTTGATGTGAATCCTCGAGGGTCTCGCCCCGTATGGCTCCGTATTAGACCAGGCGCAAAGCTATACCTAGGTAAGGTGCCAGGTCAGGTGACATGCCCCCCTCGGGGCGCTAGACAAGTTGAAGCAGGTGCCCGGGCACGAATGTCCGAAATAAGCCAGGTACGTGCAACGCCAGATTCAGAAGGCGGCATCGGTGGACAAGGCACCCATAACTCCGCGCGTCTTGTCTCAGGTTCACCGGTAAGTGCCCTAGAGTGGTTGTCAGGTACCACTTCAGGTGCAATGACGCAGGTGTCAGGTACCACTCCAGGTGCAACGCCGCAGGTATCAGGTGCCACTTTAGGTGCAATGCCGCAGGTATCAGGTGCCACTTTAGGTGCAATGCCTCCGGTATCAGGTGCCACTTTATCAGGTACCAGTTCAGATGAGGTGCGAGATAAGCAGGAACAGAGCAGTGAAGCTTTGGTCAGCGACGCAGAGGCACTGAAGGATCTGTCGGACTCGGTAAGTTCTATGTCATGTCCAATCGGACGGCCAGGGGGGTATTCTAAACTCGGTTCAAGACTTAAGTCCCTAAGGTTTAGTCTTCCCCTTTCCGCAAGCGGCCAGACACAACCAAGCGAGGGGCAATCAAATGAGATCCTCAGAGGGAAAGGTAATATGAACCTCCTTCTGGGATATGAGAGGGTTGGCCGAAGCATTGTGTCCTTATTGGGGGGAGATGAATCAAGCCTTTATAGCTTGGGTACTTCCTCGGTTGCAACTATGTAGTGTCGCTGGAGCGATAAGGCAGGAGGTTGCAAGGTGCTCCGATTCTGGGCGGACTCCCAGTTGTTTGACCCTCCGAGTCAGAACTCCTTTGTAAGGTCGATGGAAGGCTCTCTTGAGGTTGGTGGGGACGGTTGTCAGCCTGATGTTGAGGCACAAGAGTTCCCTTGCAGCCATTTGGTGTGGCTTATCCTCTTGAAAAAGGACGTTCTGCGTGAATATGCCGGAAGTCAGAGCATAGGTCAGCTAGTGATAGGTAGCGAAGGCTTGAGTACCCTTGCATGGGGTTTAGGAGTGTCCTCGCCAAGCAAAAGTGTTAGTGACAGTCTCTCTGGTCCGAGCGCTAATGCGGTTCAGGAGCCTACTTTGCCCCAAGCAAGGTTTCCGTTTGCAAGCACTACATCAAGGGTTGGTGTCGGAAGGGACAGGCGTGTGGGTTCCCTGGTTCCCTCATGTGGACATGTCAGACAGCTCTGGGACTTCGGGTAGAGAGACAAAGAAGGGGCGCGCAAGGTCTGCCCGCACTTTTTCAAGGGGAATTGCCTTGGGGGGAGACTTGTGGGTACGTCCATAGCCGATGTCCTGCGCAGCCGCACTCCTGGCAACGTAGCCGAGGGTAGGACTTCAGGCCAAGTAAGGGGGGAGCCTTTAGATAATGTAGCTGTTAGCAGGTGCATCCTTAGGGCTGTGTGGTCACGAATGCCCGTCCGCCAACCCACTGCAGCACGCTCCCAGCAATCGCCGGGATTCCATGATTTCCCTTGCGCAGACAGCGCGGCTTTGCGCGCGTGGCCGATCCCTTACTGCTAAGCCTTTAACAAGTAATCCCACACCTGTGTTCAGCAATAGCCGAGCTACTTCCCTGACCCTTAGGACCTCGTGGTTTAGTCCTGGCCCCGTGTCTTGTCCGACATCACCAAAGTTGTCCGACCGTCAGTCTGTTACGCCTCAGTCTGGTTCTTGTGCTGTGCACTTGACAAGCCAGAAACTTGGCTTGGGGGGAGATCTCCCAGCACAAAATTTGCATCTCCCAGCGCAGAGGTCCCGAAAAGAAAGAGAAAACTCTAGGAACTGCCCTGCTAAGGCATCCAAAGAGTTAAACTTCGAAGGATCATATAGTGAGGGACTTTGATTCAACGAAAGGTTTCCCAGAAAAAAAGGACCTCCGGTCCCTCAGCCGCGTACCCTGCCTAGGGGAGCTCGTCAACCAACGACTCCGCCAAAGGCTCCGGCAAAGGTTCAGGGGGTAGGCCTGTAAAAGTTGACGTCGTCGGTTACCGCCAAAGCCACCTCCCCCTCGAT
>CAJNIZ010012151.1:0-10229 GCA_905231905.1 Symbiodinium pilosum | reverse complement strand
CACCGGGGTCTACTGTAACGGCATTGGTTTTAATCAAAGTGTCGTTTCCAAAAGCATTGGTCACACTTAAAGTAACCTGATACGTACCTACATTTTGGAATTGAACCGAAATATCCTGAGAAGTAGCGTTAGTACCTCCTACAAAAGCAAAAGTATTAGGCTGGATATCCCATTGCCATGCCGTAGGAGCATTGGTGGAAACATCTGTAAAATTCACCACTCCGTCAATACAGGTTTCACCATTATCCTGATTAAAAGAAGCAGATGGCGACTGTATGTTTTCAAAGAAGTTAATAGCATCAATACTCACATCTGATGTATAATCGTTTCCGGTTTTACCTCTAAAGCGAACCGTAATAGTTCCTCCCGCATAAGGCAACAGGTTCACACGTTGTTTTTTCCAACTGGTGCCCTGGTTTCCTGAAATGACAGGCACCACATCATAATTCCATTCCGAACCGTCAAAAATGTCAACGCTCAAAGTTCCCATATTAGCCCCATTCATGTGATACCAGAAGTCCAGAAGGGGAGAGGTGGCTGTAGTCAGATCAATACAGGGAGACATCAGCCAGGCTTCGCTGGAATCACATCCGCCTGAGGCTTCCAGGTATAGATATTTCCCGTTTCCTGAACCGGGAGTGTGATCCACACTGGGGCCGGTAAAATTGGAAGGTGTGGGTCCACTATTGGTACGCCAGTCTATATCGTCAGACAGTCCGTTAACCGGATTTACCCAACCAGCTGAAAGGCCACAGGTGGTTTGTTCACAATCAGAGGCTGTGGAGCAGTTATTGAAATTTTCAAAATCCTGACTATAAGGAAGGGTAACCGTTGAACTTGTGTACACATCAATTTCTCGGAAAAGGGTATCGTTATAAGGGTTCTCATCTGCCGTATAATCTCCATATACCTGGATGGTATGACTGGATGACAGGCTTACCGAAGAGCCCGGGAAGGTATAATCTATAAAACTTCCGGCACCAATAGGTCCGTTTACGGTACCTGAAACCACCGGGCCATTATCAAAACTATAATTCAAAGTAAAATTGGAAACCGGATTCGAACCATTGTTGAAGAGTCTTACAGTAACCGGCACATTATTGTAATTAAAACAATCCGGTAAAGCACCGGGAGCGGGAGAAACCACTTCAGCCAGTGCTACATCATTTTGTAATGCGCAGTTGAACACACCCAGAGGCTTTTGTATTGCCAATGCTCTCCTGCCGGCCGAGCCGCTGGGAGCAATTGCAGCTACACTAAACCAGTCCTCATTGGAAGGATTATTATTGAGTACGTTAAAAAAGGTATTAGCCGTGGTTCCGATGGAATCCATATACCGGGCACCCAGCCTGTAAACAACGTAGGCTGCAGCATTGGCTACTGAATCCCAGGTTAGCAAAAGTGAATCCGGACAGGATCTGGGTATATCCAGGTTAGCTGGTACCCCGATCACGCTGAACAATCCGGGAGAAACGGAGAATTTACCATTGCGGCTTACACGGACCTTATAATCACCATCTACCTGATTGGGTACAGACCATGCATAATATCTGCGATTAGCCGGAACATTGGTACTGATGTTTTGCCAGCTTATGCCCGCATCAGTGCTATACTCCAGTGTAAAAGAGCTGTTTCCGGCCGGAGCATCCCAACGGATGTATTCTGTTTCTCCGGGAACAAGGCCTTCGCCACCCATCGGATAGGTCAGCACAACTTCATCCTCAATAAATTCATAAACCACATAAAATTTTTGATCGCCTGAAGGAATGTCAAAACCAGAAACCGTGATATCAAGAGTTCCTGAAGGGTTATTGATAGTGATCTGTTCCACATTGTTTAGCGAATCCCGGCCCTGAACAGCGATGGCATTGAGGCTGGAAGCCTGGGGAGCCGGATCCAATACCCAGGGCTGAAGAGTGGCTCCACCGTAAACTATTTCCAGGTCAAGATCATTTACCAGCGCACGGGCAGCCAGGGTTGAAGCAGGCAGATCAGACCAATAAAGCATAATACGTGCCTCAGCTATATTAGCCGGTACATTCAGTTGAAAGTTTTTTGAATTTCCATCAGTCACACTATCTGTCAGGTGACTTTTATCCTCAATAACCTTATGAGCTCTGCGTGCATTTACACGTCCGTAACCGTATCTGAAATCAGGACCTGAATTACCCAGGTCATCTGAGGTGTTCATCAAAATGGCTTTCAATAAACCTGATTCCGGGTCAGTACCGGAATTATTATCCCTGAAAGCTTCATAAAGCACCGCCACCGTTCCGGCAACACCCGGGGCGGCCATAGAAGTTCCTGATTTGGTGGTGTATAAATTGGGATTGGTAGTACTGAAAACACTTGATCCTACCGCTGCCACATCTGGTTTAATACGTCCGTCACTGGCCGGGCCCCGGCTACTGGAACTTGAAAGAACGTCCAGTCTGCTGAGGTTAGCTACCGCCACTACGTTTTTGGCAATTTTATGTCCACCGGTTACATTTCCCCATCCGGCACCGGCACCATAGTTACAATCACTGGTACCATTATTACCGGCTGAAAAAACATGGAGAAGGGTAGGGTTGTCCATAAGATCCTGATCCATCTGACGCGTGAAATTGGTGTAACCCGCATTACATCCATTGGAGTAAGAACTATTGGTAACCCTTACTTCGCGATTATCATAATTGAAATCTGCAGAGTTGAGGTTGGAGGGATAAGACTGGTAATAAACTTCCGCTCCGGGAGCCATTCCTTTTCCCAGAGGATTCAGGTTACCTGCTCCAAAAACAGTTCCGGCCACGTGATCGCCATGATCACCGTTTGAAGAACCGGCATTTTGAATGAGCCGGCCTTTGTAATCAATATGAGGGCCTATTTCACCATCATCACCAATCCCCACAACCACATTGGAACCATCGTATTGAGGAGCTCCCGGGTATACGGACTGTAAAGTATTAATGCGGTGATTGGTGCGGGCGGTAGAGTTTTCAGGCTGCCCGGGATCTTCCATTTCCTGCACATACATTATAAAGGGCAGAGCGGCCGTTCTATTCACTTCATCCGCGTTAAGAATAACAGAAAAAAGTTTTTCGGATGCATTTTCACCGACTATATAATAGCCATTACTTTTTAATTGTTGACGTACTCCTTCATGAGGCAGGTCCGGAAAATAGCGCAGCCATCCTTTAAATTGCTGTTGATCTATCCAGGCCCATTCAGGGATATTATTTTGAAACAGGCGCCTGGATAACTTCATGGAAGGAGCCAGGCGTGCCATCCATCCGCCTCTGGCGATGATTTTTTCTCGTACTGAATTATAATTTTCACGCGGTATACTAACGATAGCTGCGTGTTTCGGCAGGTATTCCAAAGCGGTAAAGCCAAGTTCTGATTCACCCAGGTGAATACCCTTTAATTGAATTATACGATATACATGATCATTGACCAACTCACCAGGTGTTAAAGCCAGGTTTTGGGGTGTATGCTGATCATTGCTGTAATGCAGGGTTTGGTTGGTAAGTAATACAGGGTAGGTGTTTTCCTGTTTCTTCTGAGCATAAAGAGTTCCGGTAATCCACAAAAGTGGAAACCCAATCAGTAGCAGCTTTTTCATCAAATTATGTGTTTTAGGGCTTTAAAATTAACATCTATTTAACAAATACTTAGGGTTTGGAAGCAATACTTTGATAGAACTTATTGATAATTACCACATTTCCGTGGTAATGGCCATGCAAAGCCCAAGGGTATTTATATTTTTGAGCACCGAAAACAAATAGCATCTCATGGATTTCAGAATTATCTTTTGCCTGCTTTTTACAACCTTTACAATAGGAGCCCACTCCCAAAGTTCATCAGAGATATTACATGAACTCCAAAAACTACAGAACAGTACCACGGTATTGTATTTGGCGGCTCACCCGGATGATGAGAATACCCGGATGATCTCATGGCTGGTAAATGGATACGGTGCCCGTACGGCTTATCTTTCACTGACCCGTGGAGATGGCGGACAAAACCTTATTGGTACAGAGTTAGGGCCGGCTTTGGGGGTGCTGCGTACTCAGGAGTTGCTGCACGCCAGACGTATAGATGGTGGCGAACAATTCTTTTCCAGAGCGGTGGATTTTGGTTATTCTAAAACCGCGGATGAAACCCTCGAAAAATGGGATAAGGAGGCAGTTCTATCGGATGTGGTTTTTGTGATCCGGAAGTTCAGACCGGATGTGATTATCACCCGTTTTCCACCTGATACGAGGGGTGGCCACGGTCACCATACGGCTTCCGCTATGCTGGGAATTGAGGCATTTACTATGGCGGCCAGCAAAACTGCCTTTCCGGAACAATTAAAATATGCGGATACCTGGCAACCCAAAAGAATTTACTGGAATGCCAGCAGTTGGTGGAATCCAAAGTTAGACAGCATTGCCCGGGCCGATGATAAATATGTATCTGTAGAGGTAGGTGGATATAACCCTCTCCAGGGAACCTCCTATAATGAACTGGCTTCTATGAGCCGTACCCAGCATAAAAGCCAGGGTTTTGGAGTTTCTATTGACCGGGGCAAGCAAACCGAGTACCTGATGTACCTGGGAGGAGAACAAGCGCAAGGTGATATTTTCCAGGGGATATCTTCAAAGTGGGAGCGCTTTGGCTTTAAGGAAGGTGATAAACTACTGGATAAAATTATTAAGCAATTTGACCCTCTTAACCCACAAAAATCCTTACCTGCCTTACTGGAGCTTAAAGAAAAATCAACGGCTATTAATGATAAAGCCAAGAGTGATTATTTCAGGAGTCATATTGATCTCATCCTTAAAAGTGTTTTGGGTCTGCACCTGGAGGCTTTGAGTGAGGTGGAGTATGTAAGCCCCGGAGAACCGCTGGAGGTTGAAGTTAAAGTTCTGCAACGTAATGCACTGGAGCAATCGGTGAAATTCGATCGACTTGTGTTGAAGTCTGAAAGCGAGGAGGTAGATCAGCTATTAACGGTAAATGAACCCTATAGCGTGAAGCTTAAATCTACCGTTAAAACTACCCTTTCGCAGCCGTATTGGCTGCTGCAGGGCTTTGAAAACCTGTATCAGGTAAAAGACATGAGGCTGATTGGTAAACCGGAAAATGACCCGGCTATTAGTGTGAAAGTAGAATTAACCGTCAATCAAACGCCTCTGAGTTTTTCAGTTCCGGTTCGTTATAAATTTTCGAACCGGGTTGAGGGTGAAATTATCAGGCCCACTGTAGTGGTGCCTGAAGTAGTAGCCTCTATAGCAGAAGATAATCTCCTTTTCTATAAGGATAAACCTCAAATTATTAACCTTTTGGTGCGCCATTTTACGCCTGATGATGGTGTCATTTCTCTATCAGCCAAGGGCTGGAAGGTTACTCCTTCGCGCATTGAATTAAAAGCGGACAAAGCAGGAGCCACATCTGTATACCCAATTGAGATTACCCCTTTGGAAGGAGCAGAAACCCAATCTCTGAAGGTGAATTTTAATGGTACTGAAAAAGTGCACAGTTTGGCCGAAATGGATTATGATCATATCGAAAAACAAGTGGTTTTTACAGAGCTTAAGTTAGATCTGATACGCATCAGCCTGAAAAAGAAAGGACTGTTAATAGGTTATATTCCCGGTGCCGGAGATAAAGTGGCCGAGGCTATAGCCCGCATGGGCTATGAGGTAGATATTCTGGATAAAGAGTTGATTACCACCCGTGATCTCAGTAATTACAAAGCTATTGTTGCCGGAATACGTGCCTATAACACCGAGGAATGGCTTCCCATAGCTAAGCCGATATTAATGGAATATGTAAAGAACGGAGGTAACTATATTGTGCAGTACAACACCCGTTCCCGCGATTTACTAACGCAGGATATTGGTCCGTACCCTTTTGAGCTAAGCCGTGAAAGAGTTACTGAAGAAAATGCTGAAGCCAAATTTATGAATCCACAACATCCTGTTTTTAATAAACCCAATAGTTTATCTGAAAAAGATTTTGAAGGATGGGTACAGGAACGCGGATTGTATTTTGCCGGTAGCTGGGATGAGGCTTATGAAACTCCATTGGCCTGGCATGATGTGGGTGAACCGGATCGAAAGGGAGGGTTATTGATCGGTAATTATGGTAAAGGAGCATTTATATACACAGGCATCTCTTTTTTCAGGGAATTGCCGGCTGGTGTAGCGGGAGCCTACCGTTTAATGGCTAATATTCTTAGTTATACCAACCCTGTACCTGATGAGCAACCCTAAATTTTTTAAAAGCTGGAGACAGCTGTACCTCTTGGTACTGCTTTTTTTGTTGGTGCAGTTGATCATATATTATTTCATTAGTCAACATTACGGCTTATGAGCACTGTTGACTGGATAGTTCTTTTTGGAACCTTATTTACCGTTGTAGGCTATGGGGTGTGGCGCACCCGTTCATCACGTACGGCTGATGATTACCTGCGGGGCGGTAATGAAATGAATTGGTTTACCATTGGCCTTTCGGTTATGGCAACACAGGCCAGCGCTATTACCTTTTTAAGTGCCCCGGGTTTGGGTTATGAGAAGGGCCTGCGTTTTGTGCAATTCTATTTCGGCTTGCCCCTGGCGCTTATTATTATTTCAGCATTTATTATACCTATTTATTACCGCTTAAAGGTGTATACGGCCTATGAATACCTTGAAAGGCGGTTTGACCTTAAAACACGTTTGCTGGCGGCCTTTCTATTTCTGGTGCAAAGAGGGCTGGCGGCCGGTCTTACCATTTATGCACCGGCCATCATTCTTTCAAGCATTTTGGGGTGGAACCTTAATTTCACCAATCTCTTTGTGGGCGTATTGGTCATTGTGTATACGGTAAGCGGAGGCTCCAAGGCGGTAAGCCTCACTCAAAAATGGCAGATGGGTATTATTCTGCTTGGTATGGTACTGGCTTTTGGAATACTGCTGTTCCGTATTGGAGATTTCACTTCTTTCGGCAATGCCATGGACCTGGCCGGTTCAGTAGGCCGGCTGGAAATCCTGGATTTCAATTGGGATCTGAATGAACGCTATACCGTATGGTCCGGACTTACGGGAGGTTTATTTCTGGCACTGAGCTATTTTGGAACAGATCAGAGCCAGGTGCAGCGTTACCTTACCGGACGAAATATTAAGGAAAGTCGGTTGGGTTTAATGTTCAATGCAGTAGTAAAGATCCCTATGCAGTTGTTCATTCTATTTACCGGGGTACTGGTATTTGTTTTTTACCTCTACGTAAAACCTCCGGTATTCTTCAATGAAACAGCTCTGGAAGGCCTGGAAGAAAGTTCGTATGCGGAAAAGAAGGATGAAATCCAGTCTCGCTATGATGCCAATTACCTGGAATTACAGGGCGCACGCCAGGCCTATACAGATGCATTGGAAACAGGTGTAAATACGGAACAAAGCAAAGCCTTATTTCAGCAACAGTTGGAAGAAGATGGAAAGATCCGTCAGGAAGTGAAGGAGCTTTTACTGGAAGCTGATCCCGATTTTAAGATCAAGGATACCAATTATGTGTTCCTGACTTTTGTGATGGATTACCTGCCCGTTGGTGTAATAGGGTTGATCATTGCTTTGATATTTTCTGCAGCTATGTCCAGTACCTCCGGAGAGCTCAATGCCTTAGCTACTACAACTTCGGTAGATTTTTACAGCAGGTTATTTAAAAGGGATGCTACGGAAAAACAACAAGTATTCACCTCCCGGATACTGACTGTTCTATGGGGCGCGCTGGCCATTGGTTTTGCTCTTTCTGCACAACTCTTTGATAATCTCATTGAAATGGTCAATTTGCTGGGCTCACTTTTTTACGGAACTATTCTGGGGATTTTCATCGTAGCCTTTTTCATTAAAAGAGTAGGTGGGGTAGCGGTATTCTGGAGTGCCATTATAGCTGAATTAGGTGTGCTGGCCATCCATTTTGGTCGTCAGCTGGAAATTCCTTTTTTCCTCAACTTTAACGTGGAGTACCTTTGGTATAATGTGATTGGCTGTGGTTTGGTGGTGATCATCTCCCTTATTTTACAAGGGTTTACCGCTTCGCGAAACCCAAGGCAAGTTTAAGGCGGGTGTAAGCTGGATTGAGTTTCCAAAACCAGTGGTTCATGAGTTTGAACTGCTTGGTTTTTTCATGGATGTCGCGGTTCTTATTAAGTTGAGCTTCAAATAACTGCCGGCCAAACTCGTATAGCTCCATATCGTATTTATTGATCTCTTTCAGTTGATCCAGTTCCTCATCAGACGGAATAAATTTTTTCCGGGCCCGGCCTTCATTTTTACGTTCGTAAAAAATACGTTTGAAGCCCAGTGGCTTTTGCATTAACAATAAGGACTCATCAAAGTGTTCCATCAAGCCGATTACCTCTACGTAACGCACCAGGTGCTCTTTGGCCCGTTGCAACATTTCTTTTTCTTTACCGGTAATATCATTTATACCACATAAAAAACGGGTTTGCAGGTTGTAGCCGTAGGGACAGCGGGCAAATTCGATGAGGTTATTTACCTGGGGCAGATTTTTGAATTTTTCAGGATGATCAAAAGTGTATTGATAATGTGAAATGACGTGGCTCAGCGGCTCTCTTAAAAAAGTAAGATACACGGCCGGTCTATCACTAAACTGGTGATATCCCCAGCGGAAATGCCCCATTACAAGTTTTAGTTCTTCCCGGTCTTCAAAGCCATTTACCACCTCTTCCTGAGCGTATACCAATTCCAGTTCTTCTGGTTTTTGATATTGCCAACGGGCCAGTGATTGCAAGGTCATTCCAGCTGTTTTCGGAATGTGTATAAAGTAGTGCAAAGGATCAGTGGTCATGGGAGGGAGATACTACAGCAATAAAAATGAATTGCAATTTACCATTACAAGCGTTACACTTTTACTTTTCCCACAAAGTATCTACAAAGTAGCCTTTACGATCTGTAAAGTGTTTGCGTACTGTAAAGCCTGCTTTGTCAGCCAGGGCATTGATTTCCGGTAAACTGTATTTTCGTGATATCTCGGTATGAATGGCTTCGGAGTGTGAAAATGAAAAAGTTTTATCCAGTGCACCAATGTATACATCCTGGTCAACCGTACTCATAATATAGCTGCGGGCCTCTCCGGTAAAGGGATCATAAGTGGGGTAATGATCAAATTGAGCTTTTACAAAATCAGCGCCCAGTTCCCGGTTCATGCGGCTCAGTAAATTGAGGTTAAAAGCCTTGGTAATACCACCCGGATCATTGTAAGCCTTTAATATGGTTCGGGGGTCTTTTTTAAGGTCAATACCACTCAATAAGCGGTCTCCGGTTTGTATGATGTGGTTGAGTTTGGCAAAGAATGAATTGGCCCTTTCCGGTGTAAAGTTTCCGATATTACTTCCCAGAAACAAAATCACCTTGGGAGAGGAATCCAGATCATTCAAGCGCTCCAGTGCCTCAAAGTATTCATAGTTCAACGGACTTACCTTAAGGGCGGGAAATTGCGTCTTTAAACTGTTTTCAAGCCCAATAAGCACATCATTGGATATGTCCACCGGGAAATATTCAAACTCAATATCACTTTTAAGGAAATGTTCCAGAAGCAATTTGGTTTTGTAACCATCTCCCGCTCCCAGTTCTACAAGATTGAATTTTTTACCACGTGAAACAGCCTGCAAAATGGCCTCTTTCTGAAGGTTAAATATTTCGTACTCACAGTCTGTAAGGTAATACTCCGGCATACGCATGATATCCTGAAAGAGCTTATCACCGCGGGCATCATAAAAATAACGGGACGGCAGACTTTTGAGAGTTTGACTAAGACCCGCATCCACATCGCGGGCAAATTGTTGTTTTAGAGTATTGGTAGTGGTTTCCATGTTCAGTTTAATTAGCGCGCCAACCTGAGGCCTGTAAATTGCCAGCGCAAATGCGGGTGGAAGAAATTACGATAAGTGGGTCGGCTGTGTTGGGGTGAAGTGGCAACAGAAGCACCACGCAGCACCATTTGATTGACCATAAATTTGCCATTATACTCACCCACCGCACCTTCTTCTTTTCTAAATCCGGGGTAGGCCAGATACGCTGAGTTGGTCCATTCCCAGCGCTGGCCCCACTTAAAGTGTTGGTGAGCTACCTCCCATTCCTGTTCAGTAGGCAGTCGCAGCCCTTTCCATTCGGCAAAGGCATAAGCTTCATAATACGAGATATGAGCAAGCGGCTCATTGGGGTTTACTTTTTCCAGGCCGGCCAGCGTAAAACGGTGCCATT